>MU842920.1:58925-139028 GCA_030867305.1 Colletotrichum zoysiae | reverse complement strand
GGGGGGGGGGATGCGAACGGCGGGCAGGTTGGCTTTAGCCCTGCGGAAGTTCGACTTGGCCTTGGCTATATGGGGCACGGACGGGCGAGGGGGGAACGAACATCTTATTTCTAAATCTCATCAGATCCCGTCCGTCCGTCCGTCCGTCCATCCATCCACCCCATTCATCGCCACCGCAACGACACGGGACGGCACCGTCCCTTCCCACCCCCTGCTGCCCGTGCGTAGGTAGGTAGCCACGGAGAGCATTGCCGTTGACTTTGGTAAATATGACAAATCTGGGGTGAACGAGACTGTTCCCTGCAGCCATCTCCAACCGTCGCCCGATATCATCTTTCCCCCCCCGAACTTCTGACGGGCAACACGCGGCTCTCGCTCTTCTTCCCCTGCGGTGCATCACACACGGAGAACCTCATTCCTGGGCCGCTCCTCGTCATTACGAAAAAAAAAATTGCACAGATGCAAATGTTTCCGTCCGTCAAACCCTGCCTCGTATTGGTTATCAGGGGGGGTGGTGGGAAAGAAAAGAACCCTTTTTTTTTTTCGAGGCCGCCAACGTGATTTGCCAATCGCATCCTGTCACTGCCACTGACGTTGGACGTCCATCTTCTGCACCGGGCCCCCGATGTCTCGCAAATAGTTAGGACGCCGTTGTCTCGGACACAGCATAGCTGGCAAAGGGAGAGCGAGGGAGGGCGATAGAGAGAGAGAGAGAGAGAGACGGAGGGAAGCCAGGAACTCACTCTGCTACGTTTTGTCAGCGCCGCTACCTCGACTAGTCTCGCCGTCTTCCCACTCGAGCGGTTCGCCGTCCCGCCAAGCCGTTTGTTCAGACTCAGGTCGTCTGCAATCGGTTGGTCTTGTCTCGCAGGCCGAACGAATCCTTCACCGCTCTCAACCGAGGGCATCTGGAATGGGGGGGGGGGGGGGGGCCACTGGATCCCCCGTTCATGACGGGCGACGACCACTCATTCGTTCCGCGCCGCAGTCATACGTCTAGACCGAGGTACTATGTCGAGCGGTCGAACGACGGCCAATGAAGCCGACCTCATTTCCATCAACAGGAAACATGTGGCGTGTAGCATGCTGAATCATCGCATACCCTCGGCATAGGTACGAGCATCCTCGCCGGGGAGGGGGGTTTGTTGCACGAAGAACTCTGGGCTTCAGATTTCGCGCCAGTATTTTGTGCGACCCCAAAGAGCAAACCATCGGATGAGACATCTCACGTCGTGCAATACACACAACCAAGGCCAGCCAGTCTGTCAATAGGGCCCCCATTCCCCCCCGTCCACCCCCATGTACAGCAGCAGTGCCGACTTGATGTGGAATCGCCCCAAGTCGTCCAGATTCCTGGGAATCGAGATGTCTCAGAAGCAACCAAACGCCTGGTCCAGGGTTTCACGGCGGGGGGAGGGGGCAGCAAAGAACGCTCACGGGTTGGAACTGGCACAATCACCGCGCTCCTTATTTTGACATTAGGCTTTTTGCTGCTAGCCCGCATGCGGCGGCGCCTGCATTCCACGCAGAGGGCACCCCACGAGGAAGCAGGAAGGCGGAGGAGGAGGAGGACAAAGAAAGCCCATAGGCCCCCCGGTCTCTCCCTCCGCTCGGAACGATGAAGACCCGAGCAGCGGCCCCGCATTCCATCGCATCCTCGGATAGATCCCCTCCGTTTTTGGTGTCTCGAGCTTTTCAACGTCAACGTCTTTGAAGTAACTGATCCCTAGTGGCCTAGAGAGAGAGAGAGAGAGAGAGAGAGAGGGAGGGAGAGAGAGAGAGAGAGAGGGAGGGAGAGAGAGAGACGGAAACCCCCGTAACCCGACCGAACGACAAGAATGGCACCAGGCGTCGCCCGGTACACGATCCTCGCCTTCGGGCTCTCTTCTTTCACCGCCGGCCTCGGCTCCCTGCTGCGCCCCTCCGACGCGCTCGCGTCGCTGGACCTCCCCGCCGCCGCGCTTCCCGCCGCGAACGGCAACGCCCTCGCCGCCGTCGCCATGGGCGTCTACTACACGTTGGCCGTCGCCCAGGACAACCGGCCGTTCTTCCTCGCTACCGTACCGATGCGCCTCGTGTCCGCCATCGTCTTCTGGAGGCAGGGCTGGGCGGGGGTCGCGGCGTGGGAGGGCGGCGGCGCGGCCCTGACGCTGCTCGCCTTGGCGTGGGATGCCCGGCAGGAAAAAGGGAAGAGGGCATGAAGATTTTTTTTTTCTCGTGCAGATACCAAACTGCACACGAGTCTGGCTACGGTCGAGTCAGTTTCACATGGCTGAAGGGAAGGGGGGGGGGGGGTGAAGGCAGGCTGCATTCGATCACCGAGTCCGAATAAGGCCCGAAGTCGTACAGGGGGGGGAGGGGAGGAGCATCAACGTGGATGACAATCCTTTGGGACGCTGTTACCGGAAAACTGGTCTTGACCAAAGAAGACGGAGATGCGGTAGCGATGCGCATCGCCGTCAGAGGCCCAGATCGGTCCTTGGGCTCCTCGCTTCAGCAAGCGATAACGCACATAGATAACGCAAACGCGTGGCCGGGTTGAGTAATCACGGTTCATTAATCAATATGAATAATCATCGACGTGCCGCACCAAGCCATCCTTCTTACTCTTCTCGCGGGGGCGCGACGTGAATCTGCCAATACTTTGTCGTCTCCTTGGGTATCCTCCTTCTCTGCTCATCCGTCATGGTGTCCTTTCCATACGCTTCATGGGTGACGCCTTCGGATAACACGCCTCCTCTGGATCCGTTGCTCAAGAAATCCATAAACTCCCGGGATATCCTCACATATTCCTTTAGGCCTTGACGCACATCAATCGTGGCCCCCGTCGTCCAACGCAGGAGCAAAGGCTCAATTAAGGGCGCATCAGTGACGCTCGGGTGGCTCGTCCGCAGGCTCGTCACGAACCAGCTCGAACCCACGCGCTTGAGCACGTCCCGGGCGATGTCCCTGACGGTGTCGAAGTGCGGCCTCCCAAAGAAAGGAGTTACCTCTTTGGACCACGAGTCCGAGTGGATGACGAGGATCGGTACGTCAATGTCGGTGTTCAGCCTGCCGCTCCTCTTGCCGGGATCGAGGATGATGCCGCCGGCAGCTGGGTTCTTGGCCGAGGTGGCGCCTCTGAGAACCTGGAGGGCACCTGTTGCGCCAAATGAGTGGCCCGCGATGACTGTCTGGGAGAAGTCGAGTCTGCTCTCCCATTCCGCGAGGCCGCGGCCTTCTTTGCGGGCGTTGTTCGCGAAGACGGTAGACCCCTTTCCTGCATGCAAATCCTGAAGGACGGCAATGGTCTCTTCAATCTCGGCCTGTCGGAAGGCGAGCTGCTCAAACTTGAGGTCGTCTGATTCCATCTCCTTGCCACCCCGGAGTTCATTCTTGTGCAAATACTTGACCGTACGTTTCTTGCCACCTTTGGTCGTCAATACCGACCCCGGACAGCTGCCGTCACGGTGTTCGATGGCGGCGATGACGGTGCCAAGGCTGGCGAGCTCGCCGCAGTAGTGCGTGTAATCCGTCCGCGAACTAGCTAGGCCATGTGAAAAGACTACGACGGGAAGCTTCTCCCTGCCCTTGCCATTGGATGACGGAAGCAGCGGCACGTCGACATGCGCAGGAATCTTGATGCTGCCTGCGATGGCCCACAGAAGGAATGTGAAAACCGGCCGCGAGACGAAGTTGTTGAAGCGCGCGGCCTTTGCGAAGCCCTCGGCGGTGATGCCGATGGGCTTGGAGACCCAGTAGTGGTGGCCGTTACCCCTGGGACCCTTTGCCGCAGGGTAATACAGAGTGAAGAGCACCGTCTCGAGTTCGAACGCTGGCTTTCCGTCGCTCGCCAAGACTTGCTCGCCAATCTTGCGAGGCGTGCGGACGGGCACCTCGACGTCTATCGCGCCGACTTCGTATGGACCCGAATACTTGGGTAATTTTGACGCGAGTAGCGGCGAGCTGACGAGGATACAATAGACGACGTAAAGGCTAATGAGGGCCCAAGCGATGTATCCGAAGCTCAGCCGTGGTTGGATGGCTGCGAGTGCCTTTTGGTACAGAGACTGGCCCAAAGGCTGCGCCGTCCTCATCCATTTTGGCGTGCTGTTCATAATGTTGGCAGAACTGCTGCTATTCCTAAGTGTCTGTCTCTCTATGCTGTCGTCGTTGTCGTCGTTGAACAGCGGGAGCGGAGAATCCGGACAATCAAAATCCTCCACATCAGCTAGTGTCTCGAGCTCAACTTCAATGTCTGAGTAACTGGGCAATAGGCTTCCTGCCATGCTACAGTCCGGGGGATCATTGAGCGGTTTTAGTTATAATGATCGATGTCTACCGGGGCATGTTACACGTAGGCGGGGTTGGTGTGGTCAAGATGAGAAGATGCATGTGATGCCGGCGCAGGTCGCTCTCCTCTGTATTTCGGATGTGGCGGCGGCGGCGGCGTTACGTCATCGCTCGCGATGCGTACGACCAACCAACATCGTGCTTAGCCCGAGAGTTCCGATCATGACAACAACAAGCTGGAACAGTGGCCATTTATGAAGTGTAAGAAAGTGAGACACATTTCTCTATGTTGACGTTATCACCGCATTGAGCCGTTTTCCTGCTTTGGAAAACTCCACGCTGTATTCAACGCACCAGGCAAACGGCCGGATCTTCTGTTGAGTCCACCACATATACGCCATCAGAGTACGCATCTGGCAACAATCTAGCTCATTTCTTTTTGTGTTTCTAATTACCAAGAGGTCTCTATGACTCTTGCGGTATACCAAGCTCAACTCGAAGACCTTCCGCCAATCGTTTTTGAACAATGGACGAGTTGACCAACTCACCGTCCCGACACACTTCGCCCTGCTTGATAGGGAAGACATCTGGAGATTTCGTGTTGGAAAGCCGCAATCCTCGCTGGTAAGTTTTATTACCTTGCGGCTTTGATGGTATTATCCACATAGACATATCTCATTTGTTTGCCTGTCGTGCAAAACTTAACGATGCTGATACCCTTAAGCAGGTGGAATCATTATGAGCCACACATGAGCGTACTTGGAGTTTTGCAAGTGACTATCGGACGTATAAATCATGCATTTATAGCAAAAAATAATCAACAGGCTTACTTTTAGTGCTGAACTGGTTTAATCTCCATGCATTGGTCTATCCATAACGAAAACCACCAATAGATATATCAGGTGTAGCTGATAGCCGCCCAACGGACAAGGACGAGAAGCCTTCATCAGAATCAAGACCTCTGGAGAATTTGAAAGTTGCTCCCAGCAACCAAGAAGACGTTCTTCATTTGACTAGGGTATACCAAGGGGTTCTATCCATCTCAGCCATTTCACACCATGTAAGTTAGACGTTTCCTACTTAGATCCTTTCGAGTCACGAAAACCATCTACTGCTTAGCTTTCTCGCAAGCTCTGTCTAATGACGTATTTGCCAAAAGCTTTTTTGTTATCTCCGGGCTAGTGTCTGCTATATACTTTAGGCTCACCACCTTGAAATCCCTCTTTGTTGTAGAAACTGGAAGCGTAAAGTGACTGATAAAGATTTAGTCCCTAAACCGTGCCTCCAGAAAGCCCTGAAGAAACGGCAAAGCAGCCAGGGAAGACTATGGCTCTGGAGGTCACCAGGTTAAGCATAGTAATAGTTGGCCCCAATTATCACACCTGGGGAATATTAAATTTGGGATATTGTAAAATCTTGAATATTTCAAGGGCTATCGAGAATGGCCATTGTCATATCATCTGTTGCCCAAACGCTCTAGTGAATCTCCTTGTTTTTGAAGTAGGACAGCAATTGTTCATAGCTCATAGAAGGTGGGATGAACACCATCTAAGCTACAAGGATAACGCAGTGGTTTCGCGATGAATTGAATTCAACCAATCGCATCTCATATTTGCCGGGTCTCTATGCCACACAGCCGAGGTGACAACCTGGGACCATCCCCAAGTATTATTTCGTCCATTCGCCATTCGCCGTCGCCCCCCCTTGGGGGACCCGTACGCTGGGCCATGACGTGGAGCTAGTCAGAGGCGGGGAGTTGGTGTCCGTCTGTGTGTGTGAACCTCTGAGTCAGTACCAGCCTTGAAGTTTGTATCCCGGCTCACGATTGGCTCTGGGATGTGAAACACAGCACGCTCGACACTAGAACAACGTTTCTCCTATACCCTTCACCCGGTTGAAGGTTCGGCTAAGATTCCGAACTGTCTTTGTTTGAGGATCCCGCTTATTCCTTGAGATGGCCTCAAATGGCCCAGGTTGCCCTGCTACATCAGAAGCTTTTGTGCGATATTAAGGTCACATCTTGCATGACTTTGACCAATTACGCAACATCTTGTTGAAGACCCGAATAGTTTCTACCCAAAAGAGCTAGAAGGGTCTGCTCGGCCGCCTCATCTTGTGCTATTGATGCCAGGGGGGGAAGAGCTGACGGCTGCCACCTCAACTAATATATAGATATGTACCCTCGCGTTCCTCATCCCATCTCCAACCAATTCATCAAGCCACTTGATCTTGTTCCATGCAAGCGTAACACCTGCGCTGAAGTTGCTGCCTTGTATCGTTGCAGTGGTTCTCAAGTCATTCTGCAAGTATGGTTCCTTCGCCCGTAGTCGCGCTAGGCTTCCTAGGCGCCCTGCAGGGCAGCGCCAACATTGTCGAGCGACAGACAAAGGCCTGTGCAACGGGCGTGCACATTATTGTCTGTCGGGCCAGCACCGAGCAGCCAGGGACGGGGGTGATCGGCGCGATCGCAACCAACATCCAACGACAGATCCCCGGATCCGACATTGAGGCGGTGGACTACCCGGCCGAACTGAACCCTTACAACCCATCTCAAGAGGCCGGCGTCAAGGCCATGACCAAACTGGTGCAAGACTATGCGGCGAAATGCCCGGATTCAAAGATGGTTCTAATGGGATATTCCCAGGTGAGTTACTGACTTCCTGACCCCCGCCCCCCTTCATGAGAGAAGGCCTAACATATTTTGCAGGGAGCGCACGTTACTGCCGATGTAATGTGTGGTACAAGTGAAAAGGGCTTTACCGCTACGCAACCGCAATCGGCCGAAGTTGCGTCCAAGGGTATTTTCATATTTACCCAGTGTGCTTTAAGAGTCTAACAATCCTTACAGTTGCTGCCATCCTGCTCATGGGAGACCCCAGTCACGTCACTGGACAACCATACGACCAAGGAACTAGCCAAAACAACGGCGTAAGCCATACCTCCCAAGCCCCCCTCCATCTATCAAGAGCTAATCATGCCTTGTGGAAACAAAAGCTCTTCCCGAGGACGAAACCCGCCGGCTGCAGCGCTGTTGCTAACAAGATGATTTCCATCTGTAATACTGGAGACCCGTTCTGTGACGGCGGCCTCAACTTGCAGGTCCACCTCAGCTACGTCCAGACGAACGGCGACGCGGCAACTCGATTCATCATGTCCAAAGTGAAAGCAGGTGCCGCATGACAGGGCAACAACGCTAGCAGGGGCAGAGATGGTTGGCCGCTGCTCCATGCCCATATACTGGGGTTTCTTCCAGCCATAACGCCGACGGCTCAGTTCGTCCATGTCAATCTTCTGACTAGGATGTCGTCGGATGTACCCAAAAGATGGACAGCTTTAGGAAGGGCCTTTTCGCAAAACTCCGAGACTACTTGCAGGTTAACGTACGGTATACGTGATTCAGAAATGGGAGGCTAAATTCTGGTGTTATCTTGTGAATTCCCGCCTGGAACATTTCACTCACCATCTGGGAGTGCTCGGAGGAACGCTTTAATCATATGCAGTCTGTCGAAGTGTTCTGGCTTTTCCCTTCACTGCCCCTGGTGCTTTTCCAAAGCTCAAAGAAAACCTCCCTCCGGCTGCCAGCCATCAGAATTTCAGATAGCGGTTGAAGATGTATTTAGCCTGCCATGACTGACACATTGTCACACACGCAGTGGATCATTGCGACTGCCATTTCATGCACATTCATCTATGTGACAATGTTTCCTCCCGGAGTGTCGGGAGGAAGAATCGAACTGGGATTTCCTGTGTGAAAATTTTGCAACGGCGTGCCGGGCCATACCTACCGAAGGGGCGTATTGCAAGGTTTCGAGTGCCGTGGGCGAGTGAACCTTACTAGTTTAAGATCGCGGCCGTTGCAGATCCCAACGGTGCCCCACACGCTTAATCCAGCGTCATGGACTCGAATCACCTACACTGATGCGAACGAGCAATGCGAACAGTGCTCTTGGATGGATGGATGACTCAATGCCATTTCTGGGTGGTAGTATACTTCGCTTTTTGGTCGTCACGTCTGCCTGTCGCTTCGATCGATAGAGAGCCGGTTGACTTTCGTCGACCAGCCGCTCATCGGAAGAAGCCCGGAGAGGTAGACTACATATAGTTTCTCACATCAATGGTTTATTGCAACATACGATCTCAGCCTCCGGGGACTTCAGTTTATGAGTCATTACCTCGAAGTTGGCTTCCATATCTGCACCTGGACCCTGATGGCAGTCTGCCCCCTATTTTCCCCCCGGTCCTCTCCCTCCCTTCCCCTTCCTCGTGCCCGGAGCAAAGCCCCACTCTGTCGACCAGCCGATCATTGGAAGAAGCCCAGATAGGTAGACTACACATTAAAGTTTCTCACATCGATAGTTTATTGCAACATACGATCTCAGCCTCCGGGGACTTCAGTTTATTAGTCATTACCTCGATGTTAGCTTCCATATCTACACCTGGACCCTGATGGCAGTCTGGTAGTCGTATTTGGCTTTTCACTCAAATCCAACCTCGCCCCCCCCTATTTTCCTCCCGGTCCTCCCGGTCCTGTCACTCCTTTCCCCTTTCCCCCGGAGCAAAACCCCCTTCTGTCGACCAGCCTGTCATTGGAAGATGCCTGGAGCTAGACTGCACATAGCTTTCTATATGAATAGATTATCGGAACGATTTCAGCCCCCTGGGACCTTCATTTTGTGAGTCATTAATACCGCCATCATCTGCTGCTGAGGAACTCCTTGCTGCTGCACGCCATCCACGCTGCGTCAAGTCAACCAGCATTCTCGATCGCGGCTCGCTACATAGCCATTCCTAACTTCTCTGTGAGGTTTTTGTCTATGGTAATGAATGTTCCGCAAGAATATCGGGCGCTGCGAACTGGGATGACGAAAGACCCTGCCGTAGGCTCCAGCTTGATTAATGTTCTCCGGGTGCCGGATTTCGCCTCTTGAACCTCTGCCAACAATGTTGATATTCCTCCCGGAATCCATCGTCCGTTTACTTTTTCTGATCACGCGCTGCTGGTCTCCAGCGAAAAGTTTTCACAGCCCTCTGACTGGTATAGCTATGACCAGTCATAGTCCTTCGAGGGCCAGCCATACCCTTTTGCCTGATATTGCCTCCCGGTATCCAAGTTCTGTTGGCGGTTCTGATCTGCAAGTTCGACTGGCCCAGTGTGGCGTCGACTTGAACCACACTTCAGCATCAACTTGACTTTTTATGCTTAATTTTGACCCGGTATACTTAAAGTCGACCACCTCAACGGCCAGGATCCAGCCCTCTGATGAAGAGTCACCTCTTGAACCACACTTCAGCATCAACTTGGCTTTTTATGCTTCATCTTGACCCGGTATACTTAAAGTCGACCACCTCAACGGCCAGGCTGCAGCCTCTGATGAAGAGTCACCTACCTACCTTGATGTCCTTTTCGAGTATATATATAAGACGATCCCCCCCGTCACCAACTTCCCTTCCTTTCTTTCTTTTTTCCTCATCTAGCTTTGCATTCCAGGAACGTCTACAGCTTCCTTGCCTCAAACAAAACCAGAACAAACAATTGCAATCAAATAAAACAAACAATGGCTTTTGCTACTCCTTGCTACCTCTCTCCCTTCTCTTCCTCTAACTACTCTTGCGATATGGATCTTGACGATCCTGTCGCTGACTCTATCACCTTCTCCTCCCTCTCCATCACTCCACCTCAGTCTCTCCCCACTGAGATGGATGTTGATGAAGAAAGCTACTCTTACTCTTCTTCTTCTTCTCGGGGCATTCAGAAGAACCCCTTTTCCACTGAGAAGTCTGGCTTCGGCCACACTTCTTCTTCTTCTCGGGGCATTCAGAAGAACCCCTTTTCCACTGAGAAGTCTGGCTTCGGCCACACCTCTTACTCTGACGGCCGTCCCAAGAACCCCTTTGCTGGAGAGTCTACTCAAAAAGAGTCTACTCAAAAGCGTCGCCGTTCAAGGAACAGGAAGGCCAAGACCGATACCAAGGTCCAACAAACCCATCGCGGCGGCCAGAATCAGTTCGGCCACGCTGGGAATCAAAAACAACAGCTGAAGGGCCCGGGAAAGCTGAAGCCGAAGGGTCAGCAGCAAAAGCAGCAGCCCAGACAGCCTAGGCAGAACCGTGGCCCGCAAAGAGCTGAAACAAAGCAAGACATACCCGTCAACCCGTTTCTCGTCCCTCTTCCATTGGTGAAGGGACAGGGTCGACGTCGCTAGCTTTTGTACGAGTTTTCCTCCGGGATTACTCTCGAAAAAAACAAAAAACACTGATAAAAAAACTTGAAAAGCCCGAGAGGGAAAAAAAACCCAAAAAAACACCCACCTCTCTCGGCTTTTCTTCTCTTTCTACTCTGGTTGCACCTGTTTGTTCTGGTCGAGGCAAGGGATCACGACTGTCACATCCTGATGCAGGCGAGATCCTCAAATTCAGTCCTGCGTACTGTAAACGCTTTACATCTATACCCCTCTCTCTCTCCTGGGCCCCGGCGAGCCATAATCGTCTTTCTCTCTACCTCTTACTCTCTCCGGCCCCGACGAGCCATAATCGTCTTTCTCTCTACCTCTTTCCGCTATGGCCCCGGTGAGCCTATCACTATTTCTTTGGGCAATGAAGTCGGACTCCAGACCTCCCCGTGGTATTGCCTGGGAACTTCCTTTCCTTAATTGGATTGGATGCTAAATTGGAGACGCAAATTATTTTAGTTCAATTGATGTTTTATTCTCTGTTCCGATTGCCCATGAAAATTTTTCGTGTTACTTGTGATTGTTCCCTTTCTCTTCTCTCTCCTTTCATATCTTTCGTTCTCACTTCCAGCCCTGTTCAGTATCTCATCCTCTACATGGTTTCATTAGTCCACGTGTTATCCACAATCGTCCTCCATAGTGATTGTGACTTTTTTCTTGGCCCATTTATCATTCAACCTAGCTAAACATACTAAAGCTGGAGCCCGACATCCATTATCTACCCGTAATGTTCTATCAACGTCACTGACTTTATGCTTTCATGTTTTCTTGACCTCACATCCATTTGTTTTGTGACGCCCTGTCTTTCTATCAAATCCCATTACACGCTTATATCCATCCGTTGAAAATATTTGGGAACCCCTCCAGCTACATCCATTATGTCACCCAAAAGGTATCAACTCATAACTCGGATGCTGCTATTCCATTTTCATTATCCCAGATGCATAGATATGCGCCATAAATCACAAAGAACCATGCGTTGCTATGAAATAGAACTACCGCACCGTTCCTTTCCCGGTTAGTGTTCCCCCGAGTCTTATCTGTCATTGTTTCTTTCTACGCCGGTGTCCTTGAAGTCATCGTCAAGCCCAGATCTCGCTCATTTACTGCAGTTGTGATTTGCCTCATCTAGCTCCCAAAGCCCGATATTTCGCGTTTTCCTATGAACCTCTGTTTCCAACTACTTCTCTATTCCAGAGCTTCCGCTCCAGCTCAAGTTCCTCGACGTAAAGTCTGGAGTCCGTATTTGGGCTTTCTTCCTTTGCTTTTCCTGTCTTTGAATTGCTGAACAGCAGAGTCGAATAACGTTGTACAAACAAGGCAGTTTGCATAGTCCCTAATTCGTGGTGATAGGGAAAGATTGATCTGCACTCAGCTCCCACCGGCTTCGCCTTTTTGTTCATACATTTGTTTTATCGCAAGAAAAGACACGTACAATACTGCTGAAAGCCCAAATATGTTAGCCTGGGTCGCTTCCTTTTGCATTGCTCGTGAGTTTCCATTAATACCCATTTAGTCCTGATACAATCAACTCTCTTACTCAGACTTGAACGTGATTGCCAATTTTGATGTGTCTTGTTGAATGATATAGTTGCAGGAAATGATGACGCGGGGTGCGAAATTCTTGATTCTGTTCAATACCTGCTCGCCATGGACTGAAGCGGACAAAACCATTACATAAACCACTCGCCAAACCAGATCAACAGCGCCTGCGAACCATGCCGCTAGTCTTACAAAACTCCAGATGTTTGTCTCCCTCCTGCCCGGCCATGCATCGTTCGTCCGTTGGGTACCGTCATTTGCCCGAGTTACACATCATCCTCTGCCGAGATCCCGAAATCCATTAATAACAATAAACCATAAACGAAGCATCAATCGTCGCTTAAACGGTGCTCATGTGGTGGCAGCAGCAGGTCCACTCGCCGCCGGGCTCCTGCTTCCAGACGCTGTTGCAGATGCCCTCGGTCGCGACCAGCTTGTTCCCCTTCTGGCGCCAGGCGGTGACGCGGTAGACGAGGCTGGAGCTCATGACGTCGATCTCGACGAACTCGGGGTCGTCGTGCATCTTGTACGCCGTCCAGGGCTCCCAGTCCTCGTCGAGGAACTCCTGCAGGGTCGGCTTCGATTTCGGAGAGTAGGGCTTCTGGCCGGGGTGGGCGAGGACGGCCTCCTTGTCGAGGTACTTCTTGAGGTGCTTGGGCTTGGAATCGCACATGGCGCGCCAGAGGAGGGTCTCGGCCTCGAGCGTGTCCTCCTTGTTGCGGGAGTAGATGGTCCCCGAGCCTGTGTTTTCCTCGTCGCCCATTATGTCTCTTTTTTACAAAATCTGTTCGCTTGGGGCTCGGTGAATATGCTGGCTGCGTATTGCCGGCGGGAGATATGTCGTCGTTTAGTCGCCGAAATCTGATCGTGAAGCTAGAGCGTCTGGTGTTGGTACCGTCACTCGGCCGCGGCGCGCATCTGGGGCGGTGGGGAGAGGTCTTATGATGTCGCCCAGAGCTATGGCCTCATGCGCCCGAGGGGCCATGCATTACGTCCAGAAACAGGATATCCCGGATTGTCTGCTGCGTGTGATTGGGTGGCGGGCAAAATGCTTCGGCGGTCGTGGCCTTGACGTCACACTCAGCGATGAGCAGCGGCCGAGAGGGGCCAGCGGCTTTTTGCGGGGAGATATGCGAGGGACAGGGGTTGGAAACAGGTTACTTCATTGTCATCAGTGGGAGCCTCGAGGTCTAGACTAGTCCATAACCTTTTTGCTTCGTGCTTGTCAGATCAAAGGTCCGAGGTTCTGATGTAACGCGTGCATTGACATGTCCAGGAACGAACTGTCACCCGGCCGAGTGTCTATCTTGGTACTCGTGAGTTTAGCGAGGTTTGAGTCAAGTAGAACCATCGCGTTAGCGTTGTTTGGCGACGTTGTAGCCGGCTCCGCCCGTTAATTCCGGGGCCGTTGTCACATTGATCACATATTAGCTTTGGCTTTGATGCATCATCCAACTTTCCCGTCGCCGCATATCGAACTTGGGTCTTTACTTCTGGAGTTTAGAATCCTCTAGATTTCAAAACGTCATCAGGCTGGATTTAAAAAGTATCTATCTCAGCAAACGTATGATCACAGCTGTCTTCATCCTACCTGTTGATGGATATGCACAGCCAATGCCCTCTGTCCCACGATTGAGAGCACAGCTCCTTATCAACGAGGCGGATGGGCCACATTTCACGCGCCTCAGAACCATGCAATGTAGCTTCCTACACACTATTAATATTATCCGTCAAATAGCTTTGATTGATAGCGCACATTTCTGATAGTTTGAATCCGCTGCCGACGTTGTACCTGACGGGGAACATTGATCGTCACTAAGCGGCAGTCTAAGACATCCGAGCGCCAATGACGTCAGGACTCAATTGGCGTTGGATGGTGACCACAGTCCAACCTTGTCCAGCAACGTAGGCGATCAATTTTCGGGATTCATGTAAACAACGCCGCCGTCGTAAGGAAAAGCATATTCAATCTCAATTCGACTCATCGATCATGGACGACTGGCAGGAGGCTGCCTTCACGGCGAGACATGTTCACAACCGTTCCAGCAAATCGAAGGCAGGCGGTGGACGCGGGCGACGCGGCGGCGCGTTCGAAGTCAAAAGGACATTTGGCAACTACGAAATCAAGTGCCAAAATGCGACAAAAATGAGCTCGGAGTCGGGGAAGAACAAAAGGAATGCCTCTTCTCCAGCATTGGACGTCTTTCGTCTGTCCGAGGACGGCAAGGGTTTATTAGGACATTTGAGTCTGCCGGGAACTCTTGAGGCCAGCGTCATCTTGGCAGGAAGCAGAAAAGTACTCCAACACTTGGTATCACAGTTCGAGAACGAGCAAGAACCAGAAACTCATGTCGAGAACAAGGAAGAAAATAAAGAGCCATACGATAAGAAGCAAGACGGATCTGTGACATTTCTCCACGGCAGCGCTGGCCAGGCTGAAGACCACTTGGGATCGGACGATGACGAGGAGGCAGATGAGTCAGAAGATCAGCACGAAGAAGATAAGGAGCGCAGCCGGTTTCAACAGTTCGAAAAGAACAGTTTTCGCTCTCCCAAGTTTTGGTTTCAGTGGAAAGGACAGGTGACGAGGTCCTCGACGACGCCGGATTGCCCCGCGCCAGAAACCCAGAAACCCCGTACCGGAAGGGGATATATCGTCTTTTCGGGCAATGATTGTCGTTCGTTCAAGGGAACAATCACATGCGATGCATTGAACTGGAAGGACGTCTCTCTGTCTGGCTGGAAACAGGTTTCTATGAGCGAGAGGGATGTTCCCTTTGCTTGGAGTTAGTTAGTTATCAACGATTGGGGAACATAGGACATTGATTTATTCTTTGTGGTCCTTGAGCTTGGATTATGCCCATGGTAATTGATAGGTTTCGGATAAACGTAACTCCTTTGGAATAGCCCCAATAGCCAATGATTGGTTCTTGTCATGATCCAATCTTCAAGTAAAAAGGAAGAGTCACCATAGGCAAAACCCTTGTCTTTGGTGCGTGTGCTAAAGCACCCCCAAGGCTGTGCAAGGCCTCAATAGTCGTAGTCAAGTCTCAGAATTAGGGGGGGGTAAGAGCATCCTGTTCATGAGCATGTGTCTTTCATGCTGGAAGATTCACAGGTATAGGTCTTCGGTTTAGCACTGTTTTCTTTTCCCCTAACAATACCGGATTATGCAGAGGGACTTGTCTGCTGATAATTCTGAAAAATAATAGTGTACTGCAGTGGTTTGTTTACTATGGCTCAAAACCTCAAGTTGATGCATGCACAGAGAAATGTGGGCTTCCTTAAATTCTCATGATATCTTACACCTAATTCATCGAATATTTACAAACACAATATATCTATAAGCCCGTTCGATTCCAAGACTATCAAGCTTCTTCCGACGAAGATGTCGTCTAAGATAGTAGCTTTCCCGCTTTCCAGCCTTTCTGCTAAAGACCCTAGGAGCCGAATTCTCTTTATAATCCGTATACAGCAGGAATCAACTGTTTGAATTATATCGAGATACAACTTCTCTTTTCACCTCTCTTAGAAAGTTGCCTTTCGAAATAGTTTCTCCGCCACCTGCATAATGGCTACCCAGTTTACTCAATCGTATTTCTGGCCTTGTCTGTCGGGTTACTCTTTAACTGAAGCATCTAAGAGGTGGAATGACTTTTGAATCGGTCACAATACAGCCCAATATCAAAGAATTTGACAAAGGGGGGTCATGGACGGTACCTGAGCAATGGTGTTCTGGTATGTCTCAGAAGGTACGAGAAATGCCTTCCACGCCGGAGTATCATGATACTAGGGGATAAATCTAAGAACTACAAGTTGATCATGTCTCAGATCTGACAGAAACGCTGCATGTCTTCTATTCTACCCTGTGTCATTCATGAATTTGCCAGTCGCTGGCGATCATGGCATATTCTTCTGGTTGCCTACCGGCATGGGAGGATCAGGCATCACCGAAACCACAAGACACCACGTCTTCAAAGTGAGCAATCCGTGCCTTTGAAGTTGAGACACCAAGACCTGACCTATCATCTAGGCCGAACGCCGCCGAGGGAGGCTCGCGCCGGTCCACGAAACGGAAATCCCGAACCACTTCCTCAGCACCTCAAGCGAAGGTAAGCGAAAAGGAACCATCCTGATGTCTACGATGGTTGGTCGAGACGCTAAACATTTACCAGAAGAAAAGGGGTAATCCTTTTTTGTTCCTGTGAGTTGGCTTTCCAGGCCAGAACGAGCAACCCTTCTCCGCTTGTTTGCCCGCTGCTTAGGTCGATGTCTAGGTCTCTGCCGCCAGAAATCAGGAACATTATCTACGAGCTCCTGTTCGACCGACCTGTGGCGATCCATATTTCCGGAAGACACGACTCTTACAAGGTGAAATCCTCAAAGTTTCTCTGGAAACGCAAGGATGTGCGCCACTTTCGAGTGCCGACGCGTCGTAGCAATGCCGAAGACGGGATCCCGGTCTCGTTCCTGCAATGCTGCCAACGGGTGCAGGTCGAAGCTCGAACGATTCTGTATGCCAACCGCTTCAGGGTGGAGGACATGGAAACCCTCGCGGTCTGGCTGCGTGACCTGGGTCCGGGGAACGTCGTCTATCTGCGATGGATCCAGATCAGGACCGAGGCCCAACCATGGAGCCCCCACGCCTCGTCGAAATTCAAGGTGCAGCATAGCCGCTATCGAGACGTATGCCGGAAAGTGGCCAAGACACTAGCCGGGGCGAAGAGTCTCGAGTCCCTGCAGACGGCTTTCTACTACCATCACAAAATAATAGCATCCCGAACGCCGAGCCTCCAGCGGTCCGGCCCCGTATCAGGGTGGATGGACCTTGCGCGAAAGATGGCCGAGTTACTGTACGATGACTTTCGCCCAATGTTTTCACGGGGGCTTTCACGCGGCCGAACGCCGGAACAGCTGTGTCGCATTCTGGAAGTCGGTCAGAATAACTGGTGGGGTCGCCGACACTCATTGAGCCCGTCGCAGCTGAATGCCACAGAGGCCGAGCATGCCGAGAAGGAGGCGGCGGAGCATCTGAGGCTACTTCTGGAGAGGAACTTGCAACACCGACACCATCCTCGTTATAAACATTAGGAGTTGGGCTCGTGAAGAAATTGGACTGCACGATTGGAATTGACTCTACAATTCGGGATATCTCTTGACAGACTCAGTGCCTAGCTAATCGTCCATGACTGTGCAAAACAAAGTGGAAGGGACACCTTGGTGATTGTATTTATCTACGGCCGTCTTGTAAGCCACTGTATCGCGACAAATAGTCATTTTTTGAAGCGCTTCTGGCGCTCCACTGGCTCTCACGGGTTCACAATCCCAAAGTTTTGACTTGTTGATTCATATCTTGGGGCAAAGTCTCATGTTGACACAACTCGTCTATCCTCTGGACTCAGGGATTGTTCGAGTTTGCCTCATTACACTTGTGGCTAGGGAAACCGATTTGTTCTAAGAACCGAGCAGAAAATGATAGATGTGAATTGGCTCCATCTGAGTTGAATCAACACATTCTGTCTTGGTGCAGGAAGCAACCGGACCTTTCAAATTCTTCGTCATGGTGGGAAAGGTGGCGCGATTGTTTGTTTTGTATTAGATCAACAGCAGAAAGAGCTCGGCATGACGTACTAGGTAAGGAAGACTCAAGTGCCGTGGTTGGAGAGACAATACCTACCTAGGGAAGGCGCACATCTGCGACTCACCTACGTTCCTTCCTCACTTGGAACCCTGAGAGCTGCCACCTGGTGCCAGTCACCATCTCCAGCTGCCTTTTTCTTTTCTTTTCCTTTGTCCACCGAAAGTCAGAAAAAGAAGCCCTCAAGTTCAGTCGGCACCACCCAAGAACTGAATTTGAAAAGAATAAAACGACACATCCGTCGACCAACGACCACGGCAGCCGCAAAATCTCACGAGAAACGACCCGTCAAGCTTCCTTCGGTTCAGAAACCATGCCTGTCAAGTACATGGCCCCCCGTTCCAATTTGGCATTTATCCTTTGACTAATCTTCCATCTCAGGTCAAGGCCTTCTCAGCCGTCTGGTGGTCTCGCCCTCGCGAATCGGAAGTTGCCACGCCCCGTGAAGCGGCCAAACCGTCGCCAAGTCGAAGACGACGAGGAGCGGATTCCGCAAGCGCCGCCGAAAAAGGTCAGTCAATCCAAGACTTCACTACATGATAGTCTTTTGAAAAAGTAAACTGATTTTTCTTTCCAGAGAGCCAAGACCGGCAAACACAAACCGTCCAGTTTTCAATTCCTGCAAGTGCTTCGATATCACTACGTACACGTATTGCTTTGGCTAACAATTCACTGGAAGGCGACTGCCCCGAGAGATTCGCAACATGGTCTATTACCATGCCCTGTCTCCGCCTGTCCCAGGATCTATCGTCATAAGGGTCCGGGAGGAGTCTTTCGATTCGAATCTCCCGATCGCAGCTACCCTTCTTCGAACCTGCAAGACCATCCATGCCGAGGCTCGTGGGATCCTCTACTCTCAGCCTATCTTCGTTTCTGAACATGTTCATCCTGTCGTTTGGCTACGTGGTATAGGCCGGGAAAACCGGTTCTATCTGCGCATCGTACAGCTCCATTCGATAATGTGCTTGAGACTCCCGCGCAAGGATTCCCAGGCCATCTCGCGGAAGGTAGCCACGCTCTTGGCCGACGCACAGAACCTCGAATATCTAGAGATTCGGGCGGTGTGGATCCCTAGGATTGACTGGAACCTCCACAAAGATCAGAATGGTCAAATCCAACAGCGGAAATGTGTCATCGCAGCGCAGTACATTGCCAAGGTGATATACGACGTATACCGCCCGCTGTTTTCAAAGGGGCTGTCCTGCGGCAAGACTCCACAGCAGCTCAGCACCTCGGTCAGGGCCCATTGGAAACTCTTCTTCAGGCGGCGAATCCTGGGTACACCATATCAATATCACATGGGTCCATACGAGATTGTTGAGGCAGAAGCAGAAGTGGCTAGGCATTTCAAGTTGCTGCTTGAGAGAAACCTACACTACCGTCGTCACCCTCGCTTCAAGCAGAAGCCTGAGGTTGTCTGAGTCGGACGTGGCTCGGAGCACTTCTTGCTCTGAAAGTGTGGCGGTAGCGATCAGGACCGCTAAGAGCTAAGTAGTGGCTAGCAATTGGCGTTGGTTTCTGTGTTTTTTCAACTTGTCTTGGTGGTTTGATCTTTCGCAGCGCAGTGGGCGGCTGTTAAGACATCTTGGCGCTGTCAAAAGGATTACGGTTTCTAGCCCTACGCTACCAAGTTAGGCAACAATTCATCTTTTATCCGTTGAGATCAATCTGTCACCCGGAAGTATAGGAGAAGGGACTATCAGACGTGTGTGTCATGTCTTTGAGCCGTATAACTATATAATGTCCCTTCTTGTGCTATAGCCTATAGAAGACTCTCCCGCCGATGAGTTTGAGACTGCATAGGCTTGGATTGGTGTTGGGTAGGTAATTGGCCATGGAAGACCCGTGAAACCTGCACAATAAGTATGGCCTCATTCAGATAACCTTATTGATTTCCCACTTCTTTCGTAACTTTTGCTCCTACGGGTTACTCCAGCCCGGGGTGGTCCCTGCCAGGACTCCTCTACGCGGCCTAGACACATTTGGTGCTTTGGCACATTACGCCTCGGCGGCAATTGAGGGACACGAAACAGTCCTGGGTAGAAGCACCTTCTCTTGCGCTGCCAATACCAACAACATCAACTGCCCAAGTCTCTAGCTGAACTCCCAGTTGGTCCATCTGACATGTTTCCGTGCGGGACTTTTTCATCGGACCGGATCCGGAGAATAGGGCACACGCCTTCGAGCCGACTTTCTGGATTAAAAATATACACGAAAGATTATATAGTCAAAAAGATGAAGACTCCATCACCCACCCTTACCGTTCCCGTGCTTTACATGATATATAGTCTCGGGCTTTTCCCCGTTCCTTCCGCCTCGGCAACCAAGCGCTTGTTCGCTTTACCCAGTATGCGTCTCATTGAGAGCACCGTCGCGATACACAGCGACGAAGATGCAATCATCAGTATAAAGGCGAGAAGATACCGCGGGCTGTCCTCGGGCCTGAAAAAGTACGGGCTCCACACGCCCCCGAGCTGGCAGATCAGACAGACGATCGCCATGCCCGCCGCCCGCTTCTCCGTCGTCTCGCTCATCGCCGTCGAGGACCAGCTGAATATCAGGGCCATCGACGACATGGCCCCGGGGACGTACAGGTAGCTCGCAAAGTACCGCACGGGGTGGTTGGTCGTCGCAGCGGTGATTACGAAGCCCACGATCGAGACGCCCAGGGGGCCCATGATGTGCAGGCCGCGGTCGGCACGCTTGTCGGAAGACGTGCAGACGACGAGGGACACCGCGGCGGCGAACAGGTAGGGCGGCGCAGTGAGGAGGAGGGTTGTCGTTTGGGAGCCGAAGTGGAGGCCCTGGACGATGGTGGGAAAGAAGCCGTTGAAGCCCATGGAGGTGACATAGAACGCTTGCATGCCGGCCTGAACACATGACAATATCAGCCCACCTATCTCCCTGATAGGCACCGCACATAACCCTAAAGGCATGTGTTGTTCAATTTGGCCTGTCTGTATCGTCATCGCGCACCCAGTCAGTGGGCCGCTGGCATTCTGGAACATCTGGACGACACGCATCCAGGATCCCGCTAGACTTGTACGTACGCAATGTTGTTCCTATCGAGGTAGTTGAACGTGTAAAGCAAGAACACCATGGGCAGGAGTGTCATGTCAAGCTTCCGGACGAGCCGCTTCTCGGTCGCCCGCCACTCGGGGCTCGCCAAAGTCGCTTCGCTAGCGGAGTTGAGTTGCCGAGTCGATGGCCACATCAGCGGGTCCTCCGTGATTATCGCGGCCACGTCGACCGAGACACCTCCGCCTTTGGTTTCGGCTGTTTCTACCATGTCTGGGTCTCTGCACTTGATTTCTTCTCTGGGTATCATCGAGGGCCGCGTCTTCACCATGCATAGAAGGTGGTATTGGCGAGCTGGGACATAAGTAATGTTGCGGCGGTAGCTCCTCGCCGACTCGGCTCCTCGCTCTTACAAACAATTCGGACGGGCACTTGTTTGACGCAAAGTATATAATTCCCTGTCTTATTCCCTCCAGTCACCCCTCGAGGTCGTTTGCCGCTGCCAATGTCCCTACCGTCCGAAAATCGAATGCCGGCATCCGGTAACCTACTGCGCCAGAGTCAGACACAACGTAAACCTAAGACGGCGAGAACGAGAACGGGCTTTACGGGACACTCGCACAACGCTCGTACAATATGCGAGACGCCTTCAGGCATCTTGGGAACGCGTCGAAAGCTGGCGCCCGTAGCTTTCATACGCCATCATCTGCTACACGGAGCGAGTCACATCATCTGCAATCATCCTGGCTGTTGAGCTATTGAAATGGAGGTTGTATATTGTGTAAGAGCATCAGGTTTGCCGAGAAAGCGGCCTCTCCTCCCGGATTCAACGGTCTCCATTTGAACGCGAGCATGCCTTCCGAATGGGCAACTTCCGATTCTGAATCATAGCCGCGTGTAAGTGCCGCTTCTTGTATTATCCCTTATCAAGGGGAACACTCCAAGCCATTCGTTCACGATCGAATATCCGCCAGTTGGCACCTTGTTCTCAAGAAAGAGTGAAGGTTTCTGTTAAATCCATACAGTAATTAATATATGACAACGATTGAACTGAATGAACGATTCGAAGCTTAATTAACACTCCGTGGCCAAACCATCGCAAAGTTACATTTTCCAGTCTCCGTGATTCGTCTGGGCCGTTCGACCATGAAGAAGGATTAACAGCTCAAGAGCAAATCAACTGGAGGCTCTTGAAGCCGAAAGGGAACACGGTGCTGGAGAGGACGCCGCCGTCGAGGGCCTTCCCGAAGTAGGGGGCCTCGATGCACTCGGTCTTCTTCGTCCCCAGCAGCGTCCCGCTGTCGACCGGGTTGCCCGTGCAGCCGAAGTTGGGGTACACCGAGACGCGGCACGTGCTGGCGGTGGGCCGGTCGAGCTGCGCGAAGAAGGACGTGGGCGGGTGGACGGGGCAGTCGGTGGTGACGTCCTGGCACTCGCCGGCCGTGAGGGGCATCAGCGGGAACGGGCAGACGAGCTTGGTGGCGACGCCGGTGATGACGCAGGCGGGGGCCAGGTAGGGCGTGACGGTCGCGCAGTCGGGCCCGGCGCGCTGCTGGACGACAACGGCGGCGGCGGAGGCGAGGCCGGCGACGAAGAAGGTGAGTGAGAACTATTACATTACTGGTCAGAACCTTTCGTAGGTGGTGATGGTACGGAGGTTTAAGCATACCTGCATGTTGGTGTTGGTAAAGGGCCGGTTGGAGAAACTTTGGTGCAAGTGATTGGTATGTTGTCTTGTGTCTGTGAAAGATGAGTCTAGAGACTGTAGAATGATTGGGAAGTTGTTTCTGAAGTTGTTGCTTGCTGCATATCGACAGCAGAGGTGAGGCCGACGAGATCATTCTTATACATCCCTCGACCATGGTATCTGGAGGCAAGCATATTGTGACTGCCGTGTTTTCCCCAGCATCACTACACCAATCCTACAACTATATGACGCACTAATGGGATCGAACCCGAGCTACCGTCTATAATGCCCGACTATCGAATGCGGCACCACGCCTCCAGCTAGGATAAACAGGTTGAAAAAGTCATTTCAAAGAGATAGATGCCTTTAGATTTAGCTTACGAGAGCTGCAAGAGGCCAAGGACAAGGTAGATGGGCCCAAAGTCCTCGGCCGGGCAAGGTCGCACAAAGAAAGCACCAGCGGGAAAGGTCTACAAAGACGGGTTGTCTAAAAACATAAACCGGAGGCCTAACCGTACCAGTAGATCGGGAAAGGCTCGCATGGCTGCTGCTATCATCCACAGCCACCGATCTTAGGTCCAAGTAGTTCATCTGCGTGGACGACTGGGACATACGGCCACCCGGCATGCGGCGCAGATGCGGCGCAGCCGAGCTAGCAAGCATGGCTAATAGCTTTGCAGTAGCTTCGATTTACCTAGGTAGCCAGGAAAGCGGTTCACTGGAAAATTCCGCATCCTTTCTCCCGCCGGAATGGGCGTAGCGTCTGCGGAAGGTACCCATTTGCCATTTGAGCTGGCTTCGTTTTGCTGCTCCAGAGAACAAAAAGGCTTGATAATAGATATAGTCTTTACAAGTATAGCATGCCGTCAACCCCAGGTCGAGGATGTTCCTGAGACATGACTCGCATTACTGTGGCTAGCATCAATAGAGAACCAGGACTTGGCGCAAGAGGTCTATTATGCAGTGTTGTCTCGGACAAGGTGACAGTACAGAATACTTGTGGCAGATATGCCAAACAAGTCAAGGACCGACGGTTCCAAAGTGAGTAGTTACATGATCTGTACATACCATATCTACGGGGAAAATTCGAAAAGGGGACATCTTCGACAGGCTGCTCGCCGAGTTCAAGATTAAGCTTTGACACACCAGTGGTGGATGCCAAGATTCAAAAACAAAGGTGGAAAAAGTAGGAAATCGCTACTACCACTACATGCTACTACGCCTTGACATTCTATTGTACAGCCCGTAAATAATGCGTAAGACGTGTATGGGAGTATCACCACAAAGCAAACAAGAAAGCTAACAATTCCCAAATCCGATGCCAAGAAAGACCCTTGAAGCCTCCTGTACCTGAACGCCCGATGCTCGGCACACCCTCCGTTATGCGCGTCTGAATGATCCCAACGTCTCGTCGTTGCATGTCTGGTCTCCAATCTGCAGTCAAAGGGCGGAGACGGCTACTCCTTCTTGGCGCTATCATCTGCCGGCTTCTCATCGACATCCATCTTGTCCTCTTCTGGTTCAGGGGCCTTTTCCTCAGGCTTTTCATCAGTCACTTTCTCCTTCTCCGGAGCGGGCTCCTCGGCAGCAGCAGCAGGCGGCTCCTCCTGCGCGGCTTCATCCTTGGTCTCCTTGGACTCGGAAACTTCGGCCTCCTTTGCTGGCTGCGAGTCGACTACTTTGGCAGCTTCTGCGGTAGGTTCCGCGGCCTCAACCGTCTCTGTGGTTTCAGCTGCAAGGGATTGTGCAGCAGGCTCGGTTGATGGCTTGCGCGATGATGCCGGCTTATCTTCCTTTTCATCCTTCTCTGCGACCTTGGCTGGCTCCGCCTCGACTTCCTCCTTCTTGATCGTCGCCGTAGTCTCCTCGGCATCGACGCCGTCGCCCATACCGACATCACCATCTTCGTCCACGACATCCTCCTTCGGTGCCTCGGGTGCGGCTTCCTTTTCAGGGGCTGCCTGCTCGGGCACGTCCTCGGTATTGACGGCTTTCTCAAGAGTGATGTCGGCGTCAACGATTGGCTCAGCATTGGGGGCTTCTTCGCCCTCGGGGGCACCGTTCACTGGTGAAGGGGCTCCGCTGTCGACATCTCGCTCAGTCTGGCGGTAGTCACCAAATGTACGTTTCTTGGCATTCCGGGGGCGCGTCATGCCATTGGCCTCATCCATATCTTCGTCGTCGCTATCCTCGAATTCGGCCTCGTTGCGGGTGCGCTGTTCCCAGCGACGCTGCGTCATGCGCTCATCAGGATTCTCGTCCTCGTCCATATCGTTGAGCTCGGCCTCCTCTTCGTCCGTCATGCCGCCGAAGGGCTGGCGAGGCACGTCTTGCATCTGCACAGAAGGGGCAGGCTGAGTGTGTCGAAGATTATCAATGACAGCGGCCTTGATCTTCTCCAGGTATTCGAAGCTGTTGGAGTTTTCCATATTGGAAGGACGGACGTTCAGTTCGAAATCGGGGGCATAGTACTAGTTGACAGTCAGCCGTGCGCAGTATCGGGACCAATGAGGGGAGCCTACTTCGTAGTATTCGTTGTACGGCAGCGTCTTGGGCAGATGCTTGCCGACCAGGACACCGGTCTCGAATGCCCAAGTACGGGCGACGTTGCGCATGGTGTATCCACCACCACCAAGTACCAAGGTTGGCAGACCGAAGCTCTTGACGTAGGCAACGCAGTTGGCGTGGCCTTCCATACTCAGGTTGAAGCAGCCCAAGCGATCACCAGACAGACTGTCACCACCACACTGCAAGACAACAGCCTCGGGCTGGTAGAACTTCATGACGTGCTCGATGACTGGCTCGAAGATGGACTTGTACGATGTGTCGTCGATACCGTCGCGAAGGGGAAAGTTGACGGCGTAATGCTTGCCAGTGCCAATTCCGATGTCTCGTAGTTCTCCAGTACCAGGGAAGTACTCCCCGTATTTATGGAACGACACGGTCATAACTCGGTCGGTGGTGTAGAAGGCCTCCTCGACACCGTCGCCGTGGTGGACGTCGATATCGATGTAAAGAACGCGCTTTTTGAAACGAAGTAGTTCGAGGATACCGAGGACGATGTCTAGTCGGCGGTTAGAGAGAGGATGGATCGACATGCCAAGACCCGAATGCAGTGCTTACCATTGACATAACAGAAACCACTTGCTTCACTCTTCTTGGCGTGGTGAAGACCACCAGCCCAGTTGACGGCGATGTCGCATTTTTGGCGATTGAGGCGAGCAGCACCCTCCATGCTGCCACCAGCACTGATGCCGCAGAACTCGAAAAGACCGTCGAAGACAGGACAGTCGTCTCCGACATTGTACTTGCCCTGCTCTTTCTGGTAGGCGTCCATGTTGTCGGGAGTGACCTTCTGAAGGAAGTCGATGTACTCGTCTGTGTGGAACTGGGTCATCTCTCCTCTAGTGGCCGGTTTGGCACGCTGCACACACGATGGGGGTCAGTGTCTTGATTTTGTATAGTGGCACGAGCGAAGCGTGATTCGAGAGTTAAGCTTACATAGATCTCCATGTTCTTGAACAGGTCATAGTGCATAATCAAGCTGTGTGCCAGGCGAATGCGATGGGGCTTCATGGGGTGGCCGGTAACGTAGGCATAGTTGCCAATGTCGGAGTCGTAGAAGTACGCGACTTTCTTTGGCGTCGCGGAGCCATTGGCCAGGGCCACCGATCCGAGAGGTGACATGGCTTCGGTCGGTGTTCAGATGGCGCGATGGTGTATGTCGTCAGCTATGTCTACCGAGGTGAGAGAAGAGAAACTTGGTGGTGGGCGGGAGGGAAGGATGGAAAAGGTGCGAAGGCTGCGCGTGGGAGCTCTCTGATCGGCTCGGCCCCAGATTTCCCAAGGCTGCGTGGAGGCAAAGTGACAGGCCAATGAAATCACGCGAAGACGGACAGGGGGACAGAGGCTGACGGCGAGGTTATTGACCAATGAGCAGCCTTCGGGGGTTGGCGGGCAGGGTCGGCAGTACTAATGATCCGGCCATAGTGCCGTGTGATTCGTCAGTAAGAGCCGGGGACTACTAGCTGAGGTCGCCCAATGAGCGTAGCTCGTGGGGCAGACTAGCATGACAGGGTTAACGCAGGTCCGACATACGTAGTAGAGGGGTTCAACCCCAGGCAGTTTAATACCTATAGAGATTTAGATAGGCGAGTCAGTAGTGCTGTGTGACGTTTGGACATAATGCTTATACAGCAGTTATGTACTCCGTAAGGGGGTGAAAGGACGAATATTGAGTGTTATGTACCTGTGCGACCTTAGGGGACTGACTTACAGTTAGATAGGTACGTACCTGCCTCCCTTAGTGCCCATGAAGAGGGGGGAAGGCGGTGTGGCTCATGACTGCCTCCATTCCACCGTGGCTGGGACAGACGGATGCAGTGTGGCTTGAGCCGGTCAACCACAACCTGGAGTTTGTGTTGGGTCGGTACCTCCAGTGCAGTATCATCGAGGGTCATGTTTTCAGGGAATTTAAGCAACTACAAAAGAAGAAACCGCAGTATTAGAAACAACCTTTCAATTGCCAGAGGAATCAACCAAAACGTTTAGGTAATAGCTCCATCTTCGCACCTTCGCACTGTCTAAGCCCGGTGACTGCCGCTTCCACACGTGACTGTTTGTCAGCTATGAGCGGTACGTACCGGACCGGGCTAGCTCCGCTGGGTCCTTTTTCGCCAGGCTGCTCAGAGCTGTCGTCAACTACTAACCTAACTCACAACCCAGCTACTTCCATCCGCCTCTATCGCCTCAATCCGCCTCCTCCAAACCACCCCTCCGCACAACCACATCGCGCGGCACATCTTCGACTCGCACCTACCGCCGTACTCAGAAATCCCAATCATCGACCATATCGACGCAATGGAGCGTTTCAGAAACATGCTCCAGTCCCAGGGCCTGGGCGGCCTGGGCAGCCAATCCGGAACGGTAAGCGCATCCCACTTTCGGGAGCTGTCTCGATAGCTACAATGACTGGCTCTCTCTCTCCCTATCTCTCTGCCTCGCAATCATTGACTAACTCGCTGCGCCAGGATAACACGCAGCTCATTGATAACTCCGAAACCGTTTACATATCTTCCCTCGCCCTCCTCAAGATGCTGCGACACGGTCGTGCTGGTGTTCCCATGGAAGTCATGGGCCTGATGCTGGGAGAGTTCGTCGACGACTTCACGGTGCGCGTGGTGGATGTCTTTGCCATGCCTCAGAGCGGTACCGGTGTTAGTGTAGAGGCAGTCGACCCTGTATTCCAGATGAAGATGATGGACATGCTGAGACAGACCGGAAGGTGTGTTGAAGCCCTGCTATTGCTGCCGCGCCACGTAAACTGACAAACATACTCTTAACAGGCCCGAGGCCGTTGTCGGCTGGTATCATTCCCATCCCGGTTTCGGCTGCTGGCTTTCATCTGTCGATATCAATACCCAGCAGTCCTTCGAACAGCTCACCCCGCGCGCCGTTGCCGTCGTCGTCGATCCTATCCAGTCCGTCAAGGGCAAGGTTGTCATTGATGCCTTCCGCCTCATCAACCCTCAGTCCCTTATGCTCGGCCAAGAACCTCGACAAAGCACGAGTAACCTGGGCCACTTGAACAAGCCCTCGATCCAGGCCCTCATCCACGGCCTGAACAGACACTACTACTCCATCGGCATCAATTACCGCAAGACAGCGCTCGAGGAGAACATGCTGATGAACCTGCACAAGCACGTCTGGACCGAGGCTTTGGAGATGAACGACTTCAGACACGAGGCCAACTGCAACAAGGAACGCCTGGAGAGCCTGGTCAGCTTGGCCGAGGGCTACGAAAAGCGCGTCAAGGAGGAGACCGAGTTGACAAAGGACCAGCTCAAGACCCGCTACGTCGGCAAGCTCGACCCCAAGAAGCACTTGGAGGATGTCGGTCAGCAGCTGATCGAGGACAACATTGTGTCCGTGTCGAGGCAAATGATCGACAAGGAGGCGACAATGCCCAAGAAGGACGTGCCAGCGGGTACCAAAGACAACTCAAACGGCGATTCCATGGACGTGGAGGAGGAGTTGTAAACGGGGAACGACCATGATTCAGGGACGGTCTACAGGCGGGACACCGGGACTTTACCAGCACTGTACGATTAGGCGTTTGGGAGGTTGGGAACGCAGCATCTAGAGATCCCGCCAGGCACAAGACGACTATGAACTCAGCACGGTATGAACGAGACTGCTCTGGTCCTCCAACTTATTGAAAACGTGGGGTAGCATTATGGTCCTGGATGCCACAGTGTTCCGACACAATGCTGCTGACTATTCTTTGTGGGTTTGTTCGGCATCCTCGTTCAAAGGTGGGGTTCACTACCGTTGCCTAGCATTGTTTGAGTGGCACTGGCCCCGAACGAACCAGAAGCTGCTTAGGCACTGTTCTCATAGACATTGTTCAGAGATAATGGCACTGCTTCCTAGGTCCCGGTAGGACAAACCAATCTTGTCGACTACTTATGTCCAGCTCCAACGTTGTCACCCAGAGAATAGTTGGCGTGAAATGAAGAATACGACTTCCTTGCACTCAAACCTCTTGATGCGCGGCCAGGGTAAGCGTCTCGCCACTTTCTGTCCAGTACGACATGCCCTCTCTGCATATCACGAGACATTCTCGCTGGGCACCTCTCTTTCCCCTCCCATCCTTATCTGACTTCAACTCTGTGAAGGTCAAAAATCGTCGCTCGACTTCGACTGTAGGCCTCTACAACTTCCGGCTTCACGATACTTCCACCAACCCAGTGCAACAACATAGCCGAACACCCAAGGGACTTGACATCGTTGAGACGTTGAGACTGCCACTTGGACGGATCCGTCAACGCATTAAGAACATGGCACACATACCTTCAAGTTCGAATAGCAGTGATCGAAGCCCGTTGCTGTGCAGCCAACTAGATGATTCGCAGACTTGGACGAACGAGTCCTATTCCACATACCGAGGCGACACCGAGTTAAGGCACATATCACGTCCACGTTCGCCACCACAATTGCCCACCCAGGGCCAGATGACGCCGGCATCGACCTACCAGGTCCTCCACCGGATCGGCCAGACCTTCTCCCACGTCCAATACGCCGTCTGTGGCGCCGCAGCTATGCTGGCATACGGCAATAACGCCCGCGGCTGCACTCACGTGAGCATCGTGTGCCCGGCCTACGCCCGAGACGTCATCAAATCGTGGGCCGCAGCTGCTAGCGACATGTCGGTCTACCCCGGCGAACCGGACATCATTGGCGTCGCAGACAAGGACGGAGACGTCTGGACGGTCAAGATAGAGCCCATGCCCTACGACGAGAAGCTGTGCACAGTCGATATGGGCTTTGGCGCCGACGGGGCTCTCACGAAGATTTTGGCGATGCCGGCCCTGGTGAACCGGATTGCTGCCGCGTACGCACTCGGAGTTTGCGGGTCCGCCGCGGGAGAGATGTGCTCGGACGACGTGGCGGACGACTTGATCTGGCTGCTGAGTCAGATCTGCCAGGACGACCGGCCAGAGCAGCAGCTCACGATGCAGAGCGTTCCCGCAGTTAGGAGCCCGGCGTTCTGGATCGACTTTGCGAGTGCGTATCCCAGGCTTCCCGGGCTCTTTTATGACGCGGGATTCCGGGCCGGGGTCGCCGAAGGCGCGTCGCGAGCTGGATCGCCGATGACGGCTCTACCGGAAGATCCGTTCCCGCGAGAGGACGGCTGCAGCACATTGAAGAAGAGGCGGCCCGTGGCAGGTTCGAGCCTCAAACTTCGCCGGCGTCGGCGGGAGGGGCCGAACATGACGAGGGCGGAGGCCAGAAAGGTGATGTCGGATGTGTCACATCGGCGGAGGACGTCCAGGCAGGTGTTTCACCCTCGACCCGAGATCGAGTGTTCGCTCGCCGGACAGTCCCCGTCGGGTTTTCGCACCAGAGTTTCTCACTTCCTGCTCGGCAAGTCCCACAAGTCGACGGCAAAGCTCCCGGGAGATGACAATCACCCATAACGTTGTTCTCTCGCGGTTACCGACCGAAGTACGCCTATTTCTTCAGTTTTGCCATAATGTTTTGTTCGCCTTTATTCCTTGTTGGCAGCTACTCCTTCTTAACAGGTACGAAGCTCAACACATTCTTGTTGATGTAATTTTTAGGTAGGAGACTTCTCTCTGCTGTCGTACAAGAGATATTTCTGACGTTCATGAATTCTACAGAATTAACTTTGGGCCGGTCCGAAGATTTCCATTCGCCTAAATGTATGGCAACACTGCATATTTGATAATGCATGGTCCTATCCTTAATGTCACGGTTGCAAACAAGCGACTCATGGCTTGCTTGATCACATATTTTCCGAATCGGCGCCCTAGCTGATCGGGCGTGCCAGCTGGCCTTTCTGGTGTCAGGGCTGAAAGCGGAAACACCTGCCACACACAATTCCATTGTACCGGCGCTGACAGACACAGCCGCAACATGAGGTGCCGTATGAGAATCCAAACCTCCCTCAATCTCCGTCTTGATCAACATATGAAAAGACGTTGTCAGCAATATGGTTTACCATTTCATTGGCCTGTGGAGACTATTGGTTCTCTGGATATGTCTTGTAAATCACCGAATTTCATACTCCGTCCCGCTTCGTGTTTACCATCTCTTTACAATCATCCCATTAGCCTGAAATCGTTCTCTGAACGCTTCCATGAGAAAAAGTATTGAAAAAAAAATATGAAGAAGATTCGTTAGGATGTCGGTTCTGTTGACGCCCATATGTACACGACCTGATGTGCCGTAACACTGCCCTTTACAGAATATTACGCAGAACCGCGTGAGCCGGGTAATCCCGGCTGATTCGATTCGTCCCAAACAACTGCCTCGAAGTATCCATCTCCCGCCGGGCTAGGTGTCATGCTAGTATGTCGCCGAGGTGGAGGCTTCAGTGGCGTCGGTTGCTCGGGGTCCTGTACGGCAGAGTCTAAGAACCCGACGCCCTCCTCTGTATCACACCTAGCCAGAGGCACCATCGCATCCTTCCACGGCGAAATCTGAAGCGAGGGTTCCTCGGACGGTGTCAGATGCACCAGGGGAGGTAGCGGCAGACCTGAGACGTCGTCCAATTTGATGGGAGGTAGATATCGAGAACGAACACCAGAATTTCGTGTTTGCTCTACATCGACTTGCTCTGCTGCCGGCAGCAGTCCGTAAGGGGCCCCTGATCGTCTTCTTTGGCTCGAGTGTACTCCTACGTCTGACTGAGTGAAGCGTTCGGTGGTGCCGCTGTCGTCAATCTTTGGACGAAGCCATGATGGCGGTAGGATCCTTGAATCCTTTCGTTTGAGCAAGGGGCGGAGTGTCGGGACGCAAACACAGACGATTGCGCAGCTCAACTCTGTGATGGACCATATCCCGGCGATGGTGGTGTCATAAGTAGCGTCGATCAGGGTGGAGGAACTTTGCAATATCGTGATGCGCACAATGGAGATTGCGCAGGTACTGCGGTTTTATCACAGGTCAGCAAGGATGAACTATTGCCTGACGTTCCGAGCGGTGACCGTACAAGAACCCCAGCGCAAACGTCGCCATCAACACGGCCTTCTGTCTCCATGGCAGCTGTATAGTCCGTAGCAATGGTAGGGGCATGATCACGATTGCCACATCCGTGACTAGGCTGATTGAGGATCCGACAAACCACCAAGCCAGCCGGTCGAAGCATCGACCCGGAACTGTGGCGTCCCAGAGACTTCGCAGAGGTATACAGACGAAGCCTAATGAAACCACTTGGCCGATACAGAAAGCGATTATGAAGCCAATGAAAATGCTGCAGGTTCTCTGAAACATCGGTAAGGGGAATGTCCGTCGGTATTGTAGTAGGAACGTGGTTTTGATAGCCGGGAATGCCTTTGAAATGTCAGCGCTCGATATTTTTTCGCGTCCAAGAATGGTGTAAACTGCATACGGCTTGGTAAAACACGCCCGCAGCCACTGATATCTGGCCGTAACTTTAGTAAGCGCGTCGATGTCATGATGTATCGAGATACTCACCTTTTGTGTTGTAAAGAAGTTTTCTCGTGTCAGTGTTGCCTGGTGTAGCCCGTCCCCGAAATGTGTATCTGCGGCACCAGCACGTCAGTCCAGCCGCCCTTCATCTATCAGGGAAGTGCTTACTGATGAGCATCAGTAATCCAACCATAAGAAGTAGAATCTATGTTCAATATCAACATCAGTCATAGGAGAAAAGGCCATGTCTTCCCGAGCAGAACGTACGTAAGATGCTATCGACGCCGAATCGTCCCAGCCCCATCTTCTGAGCAGTATGGAGCGGACGTACACTCTGAGAGCTACCGCGGTAGTTGAGATCACAAGCGCCGGTACCGTCACGGCAAAAACGAGAGGTTGTCTTGTCTCCAACTGGTCTCGAGACGATGTTTTTGAGACGTCTGTTGGCGCAGATGTATCCATTAGACCTGTCGATGGCTGCTCCGTCGCCACCTACCCCGTCCCATTCCCGGTGCAGTGTCCAACTGTGGATCAGTGTTGTCGGTTGGCAGCAGAGAGACCGGATTGTCGACTGGAGCGCTCAATCTCTCTAGGCAGAAAACGACTGTAGATAGTAGGTCATCTGGGATAGACCATGATTCGTCGAAACGTCCCGGATCAGGCCGAGATTCTGACCTGACTAGGAATTTGCAGCATTCAAAATAATTATGGATGACCGGTAGCAGACAACAGTTAAGTGCACAAATATTCGGTGGGATTCACAGCAGTATAGGCAAAGAATGGCACCGTCTCAAACCCCGATAGACACAGATCGCAAGGTTGGCACTAGCAACTGAGTTGTCACAACTTACAGTGCCACGGGATAATAATCAGGGGTCTTCCTGTTCGGCAGGTCCACATGCCACTTAAGGTTTCCGAATTAGCAAACTCAGGCTCTAAACAAAACCACCATGATCCAGAGCGGTGAGAACTAAACGCCGGGCCGCGTTGTGTCCCCCCGATCTTGGCTGCATCGTTTCCAGCATCTACCTGGTGCGTTCGCAGTTTGTGGTTCCATGTGAAGTGCCAGGAAGTCAATCGGATGAAAAGAAATGATGGCCAATCGCTCCCGTACCGACTGTGGTTAAGAGCAGCTAGGTACTCTCTTTACAACCCGAGTGAACATTTGCTTTCTGGAATATGCGGGGTTATCATCAGCGTTTTGTTTCTTGCATATCTGGTGAACTTAACTTCCTTTCCCGTCTTGAAATCCAGTCAAAGTTCTCGGATAACTCTGTCCTGATCCGTTCTCGTTTTGCAAAATTGCGACTTGGGTGATTGGCGGTTGGACTGCGACCAGGTTGAGGAAGCACGTTAGTCCGACTTGGCCACAGAGTCACCCACACCACCTTTGCTTACCATCCTCGACCTTTTCAGATAAGACAACACATCCCTGATCATGCGTGGATACCAGCATCTTTATACCGACAAGTTAATAACAAAAACTGATACTTGAGCCTCTACCAGTCCTCAATTCCATGCGTTTCTCCAATGGCGTCGGTTGAATTCATTCAAGTCTTCAATCCAGTATTGAAATGACTTTATTATGTTATGTCTCCAACTGCTTTAAGTAGTAAGGGTGACACAAATTGAAAGAATGGAGACGAAGGAGTTATCGGAGTCATCTTGACTGATCATGGTCTTGGTGCTATACCCAAGTTCTGAAAGCACAGCGCTAGGATGCTTACACACTCTACCAAAGTAAAATGAGGCCCAGAAGTGCAATCCCAAAATTTATAGATTTCTTTTTCGGCAGTGGAGGCTGTGACTTTCTGAGTTAAAAGACGCGTCTAGAAATTGCCCAACTTTGGAACCGTCTTTACGACACCAGGTTGATGGTTGTCATGATCTAGATTTAGGGTTATGACAAGAAAACCAATTGTTTGACCTACCAAACGTATCTTATAGAGTGTTCTTGTTAGCCAGTACTGTCAGGTAAGCTCACTAAAGCTTAGGTCAAGAGGAAGAATATGAGAAGAGCACACCAGCTGTGGTTGACAAGAAAGATAGAGGACTAGATCTATGTGGACGAAGCTCAAAAAAAAAACCCCTCAGTTGGTCGGTCTGACAAATACCTGGCGGAAGACAGGCAACGCCACCCGAACAGCCAAGAGATGCGGCTGTTGGTCTGCAAAGTTGGCAACTTCGAAGACTCCTAGCCACCCCACAAGAGGCCCGATTCACATGCTGCAGTCATTTTTAAGGCATCAAAATGGGCGGAATGGCTTAATTAGTAAATAGTCCTCACGTCACTTGATCTGTTCCGAACATGTAGCACTGTGGGCACTGTTGGCACAGTCTTGCATGGATTATAGGCAGGTACAGCATGTTTATCTGCAGGTATGTAACTCTTGTCAGCCGTTCGCAGGGTTGCTTGCCCGCCGGCTCGGGTGACCACCCTCAAGTCTCTAGTAGTAAGGTTGCCAGTTATAAAGCAGGATATTTCAATTCCCACAGTTGGGGGGGGCGGGTCTGGGCTGATTAGCGTCGGCTTGTCGGCACGATCCTGCAGTGGTGGGTTCTGGTGTCAAGGGCTTGTCTTGTCGTCTTGGCAGGAGTGATTGTTCGACGGAATAGTAAGATACTACAGTCCTGCGAATTCATATACCGAGTTCGATTTGGACACTAGGATGGACGTGCCACACAGTTATCCACCCAAGATTCTACCAAGCCGGAACCCGGCCAAGACCGCCATAGAATGTCGCCAAAGAATGGTGACGGAGGGTCAGTATGGGGCCCTTTTGATATCCTGCAAGTCTTGGTCAGGTTCTATCTCCCGATAACTACAGGTGTTATTCTTGTTAATGGCCCGGCTTTTCCCAATGACAATGATCATGCACTGAGGTTCACGTCCCTCGTGCTTGATGTGTTATGTCAGTAGTCAGCCTTTTTGATGTGTGAGATATTGAAAGCAATGTAGCATGATTGGGAGCCAGGGAAGACACATATGATCATTTGGAAAATTATGGGCTCTTAGCAGACCTTCAAATTCTCCTATCTCTTTCTGGGAGACCATTGTGTGAGAAACTTGCACGGTTCGAGATAAATTTCAACACCGACATTGTCCAGAAAATTTCCAGATTTTATTCTATTGTGTTCAGTACCCCCGTTCATCATGTTATTATCGTAGACCATGTTACTGGAATTCAATGCCCATAAGCATCATCAGGCTGGCTGCAAGGGGCACCAAGATTGCGAAGGTGTTGTGTCTCGAAGTCTTCCAATGCAGTCCGTCAGGCCTTCAATATTTAAGCCACTCAAGAGTCTCGAAGGCCCGATATTGCTCGCATACGCAAGTCGTTAAGGGAACCTGTAGCAATTGTAAGCGTCGCAGCTGGTTACCCAGTTTTTAGGTGGCAGGGATCCAGCCGGTCTGAATTCGACGTCAAGAGTAACACAAAAAACGGCTTTCGGGTCCGTGATGTCAGAAAAGGAGGGCAGCTAGGGGCATTTCCACAGTGGCATCAAGTGCCGAAGGACACTCAGAGACGAGAGTGGATTGGATTACCGTAGTGTGGCATTGGATATCGGCCCGCCTGAACCAGAGGGAATCCACTCTGAGAGGAGCCAGCAGTTGTGGCTGGACTCCCACATGTATCCTGATGTTCCAATGGCGTCCTCGCATGGTTCCATACAGCAGGTGAGCAGCTGGATCGGCCGGGACAAATCGAGCCAGGGCAAGCAACAGGGGCAGCCAGCGAACAGTGCAATGAGCAAACAATAGGCTAGGGAGACTTGCAACGAGTTCGTGTCGTCGGGTGGCGTGTTTCCACGTGCCCCAACTTCGTCAGTGTTCCTGTTGGATCAAGTTTCGATCGCTTTGTATGAATCACCACGAAGTTGACAAGGGGGCTGGAGAAGGATTCTTGGCTGGATGGCCTGCAGCGGCCGAGGACCCCAGGAGGTACCGGAGTGCATCATCGGGGTCCTATAGGAACCTGGATAGACCGATTCCCACCCGCTCGTTATTCACTATTAGGGGAGTAAACTAACTAATGTCAACTCCTGGGACAAGTCAACGGGTTTTCAACATACCAGTATTCGCCATCTGTACATATCATATTGATGTCACACGATGTGATGTAAGGCGTTTATTACAGCCCGCAGTCAACGGCGAAGTTTTTGAGATACCATCCAAAAAGCAGAAACTCCAGCGTGACAAGCTACATACACTTTGCTCAAGCGACTTTAGAGCGTCTTACGGACTAGGCTGCCGTATTGGGTAAATTTTAGCGCGGAGGAAGGCGGGTCGTCACTAGATAGGAATAGCGTCGTCGTCGTTAGGATAACGAGGTATGTATTGGACATGGACCTTTGTCACCATGGTCAGCAGCCCACAGTCTTCCCCGCATCACTTCATGCACCGGGCTTGGGCAGGCTGCTTACATGGTAGACGGGAATAAATGTCTCCGTGGGTTTGTGGCTTGGTGTCCAAGCACACTTATCTGCATTCGCGATACTCTTGCTAGTTGACCAAGAGTCCCAGACAGAACCATAAACAGGGCGGCTTCAGTCTCGGCGAGTCGGGTCTCTAACTTATTGAGACAGCCATTAGGAATGCCTCTTCACGAAATCCGTCAGTTGAAATCATACAATACGTGGGTGAGGTGAGTGAAAACCTCTTGCTCTGCTCTGGATATTGGCATCTCCCCGGTCAAACCAAGTTGTGGCATCTGCTGCCCTTTCAAAACCATATCTACGGCCGAGATAGATATGTGGCCAAGGTGATGTGGATCCTTTGAGGTCGATACCCTCGGGCAATAAGGAATGCTGGAGAGATCAGCAAAAGGGCCTCAGCTAATATCAATTGTTGCTCCTAGACCACATGGAAAGACGGCCCGGCATGAGTCGACCCTGGATCCTCTCATTTCGACCCATTATGTCCCAGTTGGGTTTCGCGTCCGCTGTCTCCAAATTTGACCTACAGCACTTCACTCCCCTGTCCAAGGTCATCCAGCCAACCCTGCACGCCATGTCCGCGTGCGCTGGTTATGTTCCTTGTCTGCTGCAGGGTACCGGAGCATTGGGGGCGGGCGCACCACCGAAACGGGTGACAGTGGTGTCAGCAACAATAAGTTCGTGTTCCAACCATGGTGAAAGTAGCCATTGATTGCCGAGGGGGGGAAACTTAAAAAAATACTACGGATAGGTTGTACTTGCCAGCGGGCTAGGTAGGCAAACCAACCAGGTCGACTCGAGGCAAGACGGACAGCATTTCCACAAGCCCACCTTCAGATCTAATGATGAACCTTCGCTGACATCTCCGAATCTCCCCAGCACGTCTCTACAAGTTGTCGAGAAACAACAGTCTAACGCTCAGGGCAGTGATCATCCCTGACACCAGACGGGTGCGGAGCCCGTTGACCCGCTCGCTGATCCGGGGGAAGGGCACGGCAGAGATCAAAGGCCAGCTCAATGATTGACTCTGTCTCCACATGTTTCCTTTGCGCCGACCCCTTGACCTCCAGTTTCTCGGTGGCAAGTCTCGTTTAACATTGAACCCCCTTAGTCTGTGCTGTTAAAGTTGGATAGCTGACAACTGGTGCTCCTTCGTGGGCACGGTAAACACACTCAACTACTTACACATACGCACACCCAGAGTGCAGCACTGGATGAACCCCTGATGGAGACGATTGGGGGCACCCCACGTGCTAAAGGAGAAAGACAGACATGTTGCCAGGCTGAATTGACCAGCGCCGCTATGGGTTGCTTGACGATCGGTCCGGACGTCTCCCATTTCGCCCCGATTAAATGGCGATGCAGCCATTACAGGAGTTTAGGAAACGATCAGCCGGTCTTCGACAAGCTGTGTCACGCCCAAAGACAGCCACACCTAAGATCATGAGAGAATGTTTCTTTTTTTCTTGTTCAATCGCAGATAAGGCCAGGCCGAATCAACGCCGTAAGCGAGAACCGGCGACTGTATCCCGACGCCCAACACCACCTACTGGTCCTATGCCCCGTCCGTCGGACGCTGATGAACTGGTTTACGACCCAAGTGGCGCCCACCATCTTCAGGCATTCTCCAACTTTGCGGAGGGGACAAGGGGCCAACATGGCAAGGGGGTGGAGGAGGGTGGTACAACCACCGATCTGTCCAACCAGCATCAGAAGCTCTACAATATACTCCAGGGGCGATTTGCCTAGTCTAGCCGCTACTTCGGTCCCATGGGGTAGAGCGGTTTGTCCTTCCACACCGAGCATGGGGGCTGCGGTTTGGAGACGGGCAAACTGATCAATGGGCAATCTTGAGGCGCCATCTCTCCTCCATCGGGATCTTTACTCCTCATTCCCGTCAGACTCCTGCCAGGCATTGGGGCGAGGCTGGCCAAGCTCATAAAACCTCGGCGCGTTCCCCCATCCCTGGTCTACTTGTCGCGAGCTCTCCATCCTCTTCCCCACCCATCCGCCTCTTGCTCCGCCTCGACCTCCCATTGCGCGCAGCTCCGGCTCGTGGGTAATCGGCAACCTCGAGCTTGCCCTTCTCCGTCGTTAACAGCAACGCGCCACATATCGCCATCATGAGCGAGAAGATCGACGCCGTGGACACGGTCCACACCCACGACAATGAGTCGGACAAGGCAAGCTACTGCGACGCCCTCACTCGGCCTGGGTGTCGAGGAACATGAGCTAACCTGCGATTTCTGTATAGAAAGAGGTTGAGACCAGGGTCGTCACTGGCTCTGAGGCCTTCAATCAGGCCATGATCAAGGAGCCTCCCAACGCCTGGAGCAAACCCCAGCTCTTCATCTACGCGTTCTCGCTCATCGGTTTCTTCTGTTCGACCATGAACGGTTACGACGGATCCCTCATCAACAACTTGCTACAGAACCCCTCCTTCAAGGAGCGCTACGGCGCGAAGAACGACGGTATCTGGGCTGGTATCATCGCTTCCATGTACCAAATCGGTGGCGTCGTCGCCTTGCCTTTTGTCGGTCCCGCCCTTGACACTTGGGGCCGTCGTGTCGGTATGCTTATTGGTGCGTCCATCATTGTCGTCGGAACCTGCGTTCAGGCCACTGCCAGCGGCACCGGCCAGTTCATGGGCGGCCGATTCATCCTCGGTTTCGGCGTGTCCATCGCCGCCTCCGCCGGCCCCATGTACGTTGTTGAGATCAACCACCCCGCCTACCGCGGAGTTGTCGGTGCCATGTACAACACCCTCTGGTTCTCCGGTGCCATCATTGCCTCCGGTGCTGCACGAGGCGCTCTTGAAATCGAGGGCGATGCCTCCTGGCGCCTCATCACCTGGCTTCAGGCCCTGTTCTCCGGTCTCATTTGCATCTTCTGCATGTGGATGCCCGAGTCACCGAGATGGCTCTTCGTCAACAACAAGAAGGAACAGGCCGCTGCCGTTCTCGCTAAGTACCACGGCAATGGCAACGCCGAGTCCCCTTGGGTCCAGCTACAGCTCCATGAGTATGAAGAGCTCCTCAACATGGACGGTGCCGATAAGCGCTGGTGGGACTACCGTGCTCTCTTCCGAGACCGCGCGTCCATCTACCGCCTTAGCGCCAACGTCTGTATTTCTATCTTTGGTCAATGGGCCGGTATGTTGTTCTATTACCTGTGATGGCTTCAATGAGTGGTCCAGGAGAAAGTCTAATTATCTCTTAGGTAACGCCGTCCTCTCGTACTTCCTTGGCAGGTAAGTTGAGATGAATTATCGTCGTTGGGATATTTTCAAAAATATTAATTCATATTTTTTAGTGTTCTCGACACCGCCGGCTATACTCATCCCATTCAGCAAGCAAACATCACCCTCATCAACTCTTGCCAGCAATTCGCATTCGCCATCTTTGGTGCCCTTCTAGTCGACAGAGTCGGTCGCCGTCCTCTCTTGCTCTTTTCTTTCACCGCCTGCACATTCGTCTGGCTCGGCATGACTGTCGCCTCTGGTATCCTCTCCAAGTCCCAGATCGGTGAGACCGAGAGTGGCAGCCCCATCTTTGACAACCCGGCCGCCTCTCAAGCTTGCTTGGCCATGATCTTCATCTTCGGCTCCGTCTTCTCCGTCGGTATCACGCCTCTCCAGGCCCTCTACCCCGTCGAGGTTCTCTCCTTCGAGATGCGTGCCAAGGGTATGGCCTTTTCCAACTTGGCCGTCAACGCCGCCGGTCTCCTCAACCAGTTCGCTTGGCCCGTCTCCATGGAGAAGATTGCCTGGAAGACCTACATCATCTTCACCATCTGGGATGCCATCCAGACTGCTGTCATCTTCTTCTTCATTCCCGAGACCAAGGGCCGCACTGTAAGCTCTCGTGCATATGTCGATATTCACCAGTCACATGCTAACCGTGGCGAAAACAGCTCGAGGAGCTTGACCACATCTTTGCCGATCCGAATCCCGTTAAGGCTTCCATCCGGAAGAAGGCTGTCGCTGTCGACCGCTACGGTGATGTCGTCAACGTCCAAGATGTCTAGGCGTGTAGCAAATTCTCCTTGTCAAGTAAAATCACCAAGCGTTCGAGCGAGTTGTGACTCTGCTTTTGTCCAGAGAGCCAAATACCACAGACTGAATGTGTGAAGGATTTGTTAATGATTATGTAGACATGCTGGCTACAATTAAAAGGCTCACAGGCAGCATGTAAGTGCACTCCGCCATCGGCGGCAGTCAAATTATGTTTCATAACGCACCGCAACTCGATACCAATATACCATGCTTTATCAAGAGGTACACTCATATGAATAGAGATGGTACACATCGTGTCTTAACTCTACTAAGTTGTTTTGTCCAGTTAGCTTGCAAATGCAATCTATCTGGACAGGTTTTCGGGATTTCCTTGTAGCATAGTCAACTATTTCCACACTCCATCGAGAATAAGTATACTAGCACGTACTGCTATCACATGCGCTACTAGAGTAGGGTTTGTTAGTAGATCTGTTCTTAGCTCTGAGACCCTAAAGTAGTGTTGAATGGGGCGGCCCACGATGTACTTATTAGATTTATAGCAGATCGTACGTTTAAAATATATGGAAGTTCCTGTTGTCTGTCGTGCACCTATTCATACATCTACTTACTCTACTGCTTTAATTTCGTGGCCAAGTAGAAGATTGGCTGCAACCCGTCTACATAGCATAAGATCGCACCCACACATCTGTATAAACACCAAAGACGAGGGATGAAGCTGTTGCTTATGCGTATGTTACTTGTCCAGAAGAAAATTAGATGTACTGAGTCGACGACTCAAGATGAGATTTCATGGAGCAGGTTTTACTATCCATGTGACCTAGGCACAGCATACCACTACAAACATCTTTCTTTGACCTCATAACTGTTTCCAGTATGAAGCAATCAGAACTCAACCATACATGATTTTTCTTTGAGGGATCATCTCAAAGGTCGGGAACCATGATCAATGGGAACAAATGTGTATAAGAGCAGAGTGAATAGCAGTGCCTTGGCTGGTAAGAGTGGCGTGCATTGCAATTTATACCTGTTGTATTGCAGACCGTAAAATTCAAGTTCCAGAACCATTGAAGGGGAGACGTCGAATTTCTCACTTATCCGATCTCAATATCCACATAAGGTTCCGCCTTTCTTACCTAGTCCATCCCATTCTTACTCTGCGACAAATCCGATCATGAATTGCGCCAAGACCAACTTCCTTGATACTCTGGGACAGGCCCGAATGTCCGAACTTACCTGGAGTATCGTCATAGCGGCACGTTGATAAGATCATGCACCAAGCCCACCACCAACGACGCTTGGAAAGAGAGCAGCAGCACGACGCCTGAGGTGCGGCTGTTGCGGGTCCCGATCAACATTGCAACTTGCTTTTTCATAATTCCTGGCGTACGAAAAGACGGGGACACAGGCTTGGCTGGCTCCATCCTGGATACAACGTTGTGCCTTTCCGGAAGGTCGATAGTCAAACTACTAGGTATGTACTCAAAAGGCGGGCGGTATCGGAATCAAGGCTACTCTTGATGAGGTAGGTAGCATCCGGATGCAGAAAGACGTAACCAGACTACATGGCCTCGTATGATGCTGTCGTCTTTTACAATGTTTTATTTTTGATTTCATCCTTTTCACAGCTTATGACCACTGCGTTGTCCTTGGCGACCTCACGAGGTGTCGCCTTATGTTCGTACTTGAGTACGACGCTGTCGTATCAATCGGGAGCTACAGGTTGCCTCCGTCATCCACGAAAGCCTTCAAATACCGCCAAGTTCTCAACTTCAGCATCCGCTCAGTGTCAATTCCTTCAGTTTGCATATCCAGGCCAACCTGAAAATACAACCCGGGATTCTTGATTTGCGATGGCTCGGTCTTGGCTGACTGTTAGTCTTTTCGCCTTGGCACGGCTATCGGCCGCTCTCGGGCCGCAACTCGGCTTGCCTGAAATGTGGGAGAAGTTCGGTCGCGAATCCAAGCTTGAAGATGTCGTCAAAACAGCTTCAACATCGGCAGCATTCCAATTGTTAGCCAACACCACTGCGCCGGGTGCACCAGACCCCGCTACTCTATACGAGGCATACAATTTCTCTGTACCTGTTGACCACTTTCATAACGATTCCATCTACGAACCGCACTCGAACGAGACGTTCCCACTCCGCTACTGGTACGATGATCGGTTCTACAAACCCGGTGGTCCTGTTATAGCCCTTGCGGGAGGCGAGACTAGTGGTGACGGCAGGTTGCCTTATTTGCAAAAGGGAATAGTTGCCATCTTGGCTGAAGCGACCAATGGAGTCGGCATCATCTTGGAGCACCGATACTACGGCAAAAGCTACCCCACGACGGACTTCAGCACGAAGAACCTACGATTTCTGACCACCGACCAGGCATTGGCCGACACTGCCTACTTTGCGAAGCATGTAGTCTTGCCTGGTAAACTAGCTACGCTCAACCTGACGGCTCCCGGTACACCCTGGATCATGTATGGCGGCTCGTACGCTGGCGCGTTCGTGGCGTTTCTCCGCAAGGTGTACCCAGACGTATTTTGGGGTGCTATTTCATCTTCCGGCGTGACTGCCGCTGTCGTTGACTTTTGGGAGTATTACGAAGCCGCGAGGCTCTATGCCCCCGAAGGTTGCGCGGAAACCACGCAGAAGTTGACCCACGTTGTCGACAACATCCTGCTGCAGAAAGGCAACGCCACAGAAGACGACGTAACAACACTAAAGACTGCCTTTGGTCTCCAAAACGTCACCGACAAGGCTGATTTTGCAAGCACCATACGAAATGGAATTTCGGGCCTCCAGAGCCGTAACTGGGATCCGGCGGTTGATAATCGTGCTTTCTTGCGCTACTGTGGTAATGTGACATCCGACGAAGTCATCTGGCCCGCGACGGAGACACTGGACCCTACGCTCCGGTACTTGCTGGAAGTTGGCGGCTACGAGGACGAGCTAGACGAGTTGATTCCGCGCTTCAAAAACTACATCGGCTACGTCAATCTCACCAGAGTATCTAATTGCCGTCAAACTCAAGATGAATGCTTCGGATCTGGAAGCGATGAAGATTATGCCGATGACGATCTCAACGCAGATTGGCGCCTTTGGTCCTATCAGTATTGCACACAGTAAGAGGGCCCATGAACCAAGAGGCACTGTAAAATTTAACATTCGTTGCAGATGGGGCTACCTTCAAACAGGGTCGGGGGTGCCAGAGAACCAACTAGGATTGATCTCGCGCTTGATCGACATTGATTTCACCACTAGGATCTGCCGTCTGGCTTTCAACATTACCACACTGCCGGATGTCGGCGCCATCAACAAGTACGGCGGTTACAATTTTAGTTACCCGCGCGTTGCCATTATCGATGGAGAGGCGGATCCGTGGCGTGCCGCAACTCCAAATAAGATCGGACTACCGAGACCGGAGTCAACCATCGAAGAGCCCAATCTCGTCATTGCAGGCGGAGTTCATCATTGGGATGAGAACGGCCTTTTCAAGAACGAAACAACTGCTGAGCTACCGCCACTGCCAGTGAAGGATGCCCAGGCCTTTGAGGTGGAACTCGTACGAGCCTGGCTTCAGGAGTGGGAGGAAACGCATATCTAAGATTTAATGGTCATATAATAAGACTTGCCGATGCAAAACCCGTAACACGTAGCTAGATATATGGAGGCATAGGGCCAACGAATCGCCGTTAGAAATATGAATCATTTTACTCTCGGTGCACTTGCATTCTATCATGACTGTAAACCTCCTAAGCAAGATTGCACTCGCGATAGATGGTTTATCTAGTAATTGACGTATGTAGTAAGGCATTGAGTGGAGACGGGTGCGGCTCTATGGCATCGTCTTGCGGGCGGCTAACAGGGCAGCACCAATGTTGCGTCCAGGGGTTCCTGGTTCATCCTCCGCAATACCATGGCCGGCCGAGGCAGTCACGCGCACATCGAGAACAGCCTCGAAATATAGGATCAAGGAGTAACTCAGTCATCCATGACACCTGGGCTCACAGAATTTGGGGCATGTTTTGACAACTCAGCACGTTCATGGAGAGTGGCAGGTAATACCAACGCCGTTTACAACATGAAAATAAACGGCCTGAATTGTTCCACGTTGCTTGCAAAGCTTCAAAGTCTTGCCCCAAGCGCAGAAACGTTATGCCGCTTAAGTAACTAGTCAGTTGGCTTGGGTGATAGGTTGGGGCTCGTGTGGCAAGGGGGGTCAGCGGCGGCACGTTGCCAAAGAAGGTCAAACGCTACTCATTTTAAACTACTGCCCTCCGCGATGCATTATACGTGACCCCCCTTCGGTCATGTTAGAGGTCGTAAGGAGATTGCTATCGGCACAACCATCAACTGAGATGCCCCTCAGAACGTTCCTAATCTCTTTGTTTTTTATTGCTTGAATTCTCATCGTACGTCACTGTGGCAAAGCTTGACGGGCAAACGGAGTTAACGTGCATTTGAATGACCGAAACGCGAGACCGAAGTCTTGTCGTCCCGTCTCAGCACCGAAGCACCCCTCATCCAGTGAATTCATAGTTACAGAAACACTAACAATTAATAGCCATTGTACACACGTTTGAGGTTTGACCACAAGTAAACCCCAAATGGCATGTGGTCGGACGTCCGACCTCGATGAGCCCCCATCTACTCACGGCGGGGTAAATGGATTTGTGTAAGACAAGCCCGGCATGCTGAACAGCTTGGTACACTTGGGGACGCGTCTATTGGATAAACTGACGCCGTGGCTGCTTTAGGTTTGTAATCAAGTGTGCTTCGGAGGCCCGGCGAAAACACGTATGCCGTGAAACAAACTCGGCCTTGTCGCGCAACACAAGGCCGTCAGTCAGGTGCAGCGATAGAGCTTCAAATAGCGTGGAATTCCCCGCATGGATACCGGCATATCACTGTGAAGAAACTGCACAAAACCTTCAGAGAACAGGTCGCCCCCTCAAGTACTCATCAAACATGGCCTTGGAAGCTTCTCCAGGGGCTTGCCGGCCCTCGGAACTCGCCCACTTTGTCCTTCGGACCAAGAACCCACAGAGGTTGATTGAGTTCTATCAGAACTTCCTCGACGCCAAGATTACTCACTCGAGCGACGTCATCACTTTCATGACCTGGGATCACGAACACCACCGCTTCGCCATCATAAACGACCCCAATGCCGTGCCGAAACAGGTCAACGAGGTGGGCGTGGACCACTTCGCCCTCACGTACGACTCCTTGGGGCATCTGTTGCAGGCGTACAAGACCCGGAAGGAGGCACGCATCGAACCTGCATACTGCGCGAATCATGGCATGTCCTTGAGTATGTACTACAGGGACCCCGATGGCAACAAGATCGAAAGCCAGGTCGACGCTTTCAAGACAAAGGAGGAGGCTATCCAGTACATGACGGGTCCGGAATTTGCCAACGACCCTCCTGGACCGCGATTCGATCCGGAGGAACTCTTGAGAAGATTTGAAGACGGCGAGGATGAGAAGATTTTGATGAAGCGAGGTTCCATGGTTGCGCTGCCCATGGCCCCGATGCCCATGATGATTAAGTAAAGCTATTCTTCACGGGCACTGTTCAAACAATGAAGTATTATCGAACGTGAAACGGGTAACAACTTGTGTGCCTTAATTTGATAAGACATATGCGCGTGAGTGGATTTTATTGCGGCGCAAAGTTACAAGAGTCTTATCTTAGCAAATAAAACCGTAGAAACCAGTCAGCATTGTATGCTACTGCCGTCAAGTTGATGACATCAGCATTGATCAGAGCAGGGGGTGGTCCAATCTTGACTACTAAACTGGAAACCCGTAGCCCCTCACACGAACATACGATCTTGACTCCATCCGTCTGTTGGGGCTAACGCAATTTGATGGCCCGGCGAGGGGTTTTCCAGGGTTCGTCATCACCCATGAGCGTTGAGGGCTTCTCCAGGTTAAGCATTGCTCCTTGAAACATGACATCTATTAGCAGTGATATCGTATTCTTGATCTACCCTTGTTGGGGTGCATCGTCAAGCTTATTTGAACATGAACGCCCCCTATGCTACATAACAGCAAGGAAAATCCCCACCTACCTACTTAGTATTCAAGAGAGAATCTTGGAAAGCATTGAAAGCCCCTAATCAAGCAGGTTTTCTCTCCAAATGTGCGCCTTGTTTTTGCAACATAGCTGATTTAGGAACTCTGGATGTAGCCAAAGGGGGTGTCACCGGACACCAGGAAGATAAATGCTGTCCATTGTAATCCCCATATCTATGAGAGACATATCGGATAGGAATCCAATTAAAACTGGCCAATGTGCAGTGAGTGCAAGCCTTCATGCGTAAGGTGCAATGTTGCTTAAGTGTTGAAGTACACTGCGAGTTCTAACACGACTGTGATAATGGGCTGTGGCCAATGTAACGAACCATGAGCCGGCTAGAACTCGCATGCAATCATTTCTTGGAGGCACACTCCCTTGGGCCAGTGTGCCGGTGTACTTGGTATTGGCATCAACCCAGGACAAGGCAATAACAGCACGAGCAGAAAACTAAACGTTTCCTTTTGACTGCGACGACATTTCTACCACAGGATTGGCTCAGTCGAGCAAGTTTCTGGGGCTTCGATTCCTGTTTGAAAGGGCATTGCGTGGAATATTGTGGATGCAGAGCAGGCGGGACGGCATACTGCAATTTCAGAATGCTGGGAATCTAGCAATGGCAGATTTTTGGAGAACACTGCGAGCTTACGCAACTGAGCGGCGCCAACACATGCAAAGTTTTGAATACAGTAGATGATGATCTACGTCCACCTGAAGCCCTCGTTACGTTGCAATGACATGGTGACTGGTAAGCCTCACCGAAAAGTCGCATTGTGCAGTACCGAGATGCCTCTTTCTTTGGATCTATATCCAAGCCAAAGGTCCAATCAGATTATCAGCGTGAGTCTTGTCCCATGACTTCTGCACCAAGTTGTGGGGTAAAGCTGCCCTCATCCCGGTATGTAAGTCCAAACTCCACCTCAATCTTAGCAGCCGAGCCAACAAGCCGCTGAACCAGTAATCCCATGTTTCTGGCTGCGCACTTCCAAGTGGGGACTCGCAGAGTTGTCCGGCTTCCGCGAAGACCACTGTTCAAGGCATGGTTGCTCGTGAAATTAAGGTAACTGACTGGGATCTCCCGCCTAAAGCGCCAGCCTTTAAGGCTGATGAGCCCGGTCCTGTGGCGTGTTTTACCTGGACCAGGATACTTCGTATAGACAGCCCCATGCAGCACAATGAGCAGCCAGGATGCGACCAACTAAATGACTTTGGTCGAGGGGAAGTCGATGGTTATGCGCTGACGGCTTATCACGACAACCCCCAAGCCAGGTTTTGACACTGTACTTATGTCGTCCCTGCTGCGGCTTTACTCTAGGGCTATTTTCTATGGAGGACTTCCTTGTTGTCGTTGATTATAATGAACGATCGCGGCATTTCAACCGGTCCAGGAGTTCGTTCGTCACCAGGACCGATTATCTGAGTGCTACATGGATGGTCAAAGTCCGAAAGCGGTGCGTGTTGGTGGGGTTCGGATTGGCGCTAAAGCTAGAACCCAAAACCAGGATGACAACCGCAGCGCTGGGAAAGTCTGGGCGAATTTCCCTTAGTTCGGTCCTCTTCTAGATTTTCAAGCGCTTGGGTGACCCAAGGAAGGGGGAGAAATCGTCACTTAAGGTTTTACTGGGACGCAGAATAGGGGCCGGACTTGGGTCCTATGCAGGCTCGTTGGGGTTTGAAACGGCGAATGGCCCAAGGGGTGATGGATCCACCACGTCGACTTGCGTTCTGATGATTACACTCGGTCGAGATGTCTGTCTGCATCACCAAGAAAATAGGCATGCAGGTAATACGACAAGTGACTGGTCACGACACCATCAGAACCCCGCCATGCAGAGTTGTCCTCCACAGATGGAGCGCTGTCTTTTCACTTGCATGCCTAGGTATACCCCAACCCATGGGTCCCGTCGAGCAGAGAACGCAATCTTTCCCTTGAAACTGGTGGATCAGATGGATGCGGGATATCATGAGCTCCCAACAGAGAGAATACGAACTGCGATAGCCAGGCTTCTAAGTCGGGTATCATGGGAGGCAGAGATAGAGGCAGCGGACAATATAAAGACTGCGTTGGCTCCTGTGAAGGGGATACTCTTTTCCTCATCCACTTTGGTATCACGCCTCTGGTTTGTCATTCTTTTTCTCACCACATTCATTCATTCATTCGTTACCAACGTTCACTTCGGGCCAGCCCTTTGAACCCTCACATTCGTTCCATTCAAAAAAAACTTACAACCAAGTCCCTTCTTTTGAACCCTATACATTCTTCTCAAGATGAAGTTCTCTGCTGTTGCCCTTTCGGCCGTTGCCCCCTTGGCCTCGGCCCACTACTTCTTCGACAGCCTCATTGTGGACGGCGTCGCCACCAAGTCTTTCGAGTACGTCCGCTCCAACACCCGCCAGGCCAAGTACAACCCCACCAAGTGGGAGAATGTCCGCGACGACATGACGCCCGACGTGAACGATTTCCGCTGCAACAAGGGCGCCTTCACCTTTGCCGGCAAGACGCGCACCATGGAGGTCAAGGCCGGCTCCAAGGTCGGCTTCAAGCTCGGCGTCGGCGCCACCATGCAGCACCCCGGGCCGGGCCTCGCCTACATGTCCAAGGCCCCCACCACCGCCGCGACCTACGAAGGCGACGTAAGAGTTGAAATTTCTATACTTTACTGAGCAGTGCTAATTAGTTTCAACAGCTGGACTGGTTCAAGATTTACGAAGAGAGTGTCTGCAACAAGAATGGCGCCTTCACCTCTGACGCCTGGTGCACCTGGGACAAGGACACCATCGAGTTCACGATTCCCCTGGACACTCCCGACGGAGAGTACCTCCTCCGCGTCGAGCACATCGGTGTCCACGGCGCCCACGTCGGACAGGCCGAGTTCTACAACTCGTGAGTGCTAGGTCCCCAAAACTCATCATGTTCTCTCGATCCAGCGACTGACATCTTCCTTGACAGCTGCGCTCAGATCAAGGTCACCGGCGGCGGCAACGGCACCCCCGGCCCCATGATCAGGTTCCCCGGCGGCTACAAGAAGACCGACCCCTCGTTCAACTTCAGCATCTACAACGGCTACAAGGACTACCCCATGCCCGGCCCTGCCGTCTGGACTGGCGGCAACAGCGGCAGCGCCAACGGTACGGAGACGGAACCCATCTCTGCCACCTCCCCTGCCACAACCTCTGCTGCCGCTGCCGCCACCTCTGCTGCTACCTCCTCTGCCGCGGCCTCTGTCCCTACCTCTGCTGCCAACTCGGCTGCCACCTCTGCTGCCGCTGCCGCCACCTCCGCTGCGGCCTCCGCGTCCACCGCTGCGCCCAGCCCCGTGATTGTCCCCGTGGCCGGCAGCAACAGCACTGTCAAGACCAGCAACTGCAGCCGCAAGAGGGCCCTTCGCCGCAGCCGCATCTTCCGCGTCGAGCAGTAAACATTTACTCCTCGCGCTTCTAGGGCCCGTCGCTCTTGAGACGACGACGACTGGGCCAAATCCCTTGTTGTGTCGTGGTTGAACCCCTCCGGCTGTGCCCGCAACGCAGAACCCATCGTTTTCCGGGAAAGCTATATAGGCTAGGCCGGCCTCCAGGCGCAATGCGCCAAACTCGGCTTCGAAAGCCGTTATTAAATTTCTCATTGTACATAGTTACAGGCGACTGTAGACATTCCAACACGCAAAGCCTTTGCCGCATTTGCGGCAGGCAGATTTACAACTCCCGCCGCTCCCCGTGACTGCATTTCTCGGTGCCTTCTCGTGACAGTGACCGTGGATACCAGCCATCGCCCTGTTGATAGATGAGGACACGGGCAGTCTTATATTGAAAGAGGCGCTCCGACACTGAGGTGGCAGGAGGATCTGAGTGACACTGCTACTGAATATTTGTTACCGAGATAGCTGTTTACAGGAACCCAAGTAATCTTCTTGGGTTACATTGTTATCGATAACATCAAGTCAGAGGAAACAATTCTGCTGGGCGCGATGATTTCTTCGGCGTGGTGTTCCTTCGTTCTTAGTCTTGGTGTTTCAGTGACGGGGACCCTTTGAAGATTTCATAGTGTCGGATGTCCTGCGCCGATTCACCCCGGCTTGAGCAACGGAAATTGCCTCCAACAGCTTTCCGAGCATACTCGAGAATGAGGAAAAAAGGGAGAGAGAAAAGGAACAATAACACCCTACCCCAATCAAGTGTCGCCGCACGGCACTCTTCATCGTGTATGCGACAAAGCCACACACGGGGGTATGACATCGTCAAGGGGGATAATCAACGTTTGACCGCAATTAGTACTCGCTTAATTCCAAGGACAGTCAACAACATTCTGCCGTCAGGCCTGATGCAAGCAGTCATTCATTCATTCCAAGAGGCGAATGCCTCTTCGTTTTGTGGGCGCGACAGAACAGCATCAGCCAAGCCTTTTTGGCAGGCCCTCAGCGGCTTGGCTTGAACGTCCAGCGGCTGCTGTCATCGGCGCGGGAGTTGAGTTGCACTGAAAGTGACGTCAGAAGCAGACCAGGACTTGGCATGGCGCGTCCGCGATTCACTCCTGTTCTCTCGTCTCACACGCTTCTTCTGTCCCTCTGCAGTCTGTCTCTGTCTGTGTCTCTCTGGTTATGTTTTTCAGTCAGGTATTTGAGCACGGCCTGGATCTACCCAAGATAGTACGTAGTTGGCTGCACGAAAGGGTGCCAGCGGGTGCCAAGAGTTGGTGACCAGCCTGGGGGAAAGGGATGGATGGATGATGCGTGCGAATGAATGGCCGGTGAGGAACTCGCAATCATATGTATTAGAAGGAATGATGCCCTCCTGCTGTTATCACAAACCCGTCGCTACCGGCACGTCCACTCGTCCATCGTCGCTTCCTCTGGTTGTCCTGGTATCGCCGCGCATTGGCAGAGCAAAAGGCCCATCCCGGTCGGCTCACGGCCTCTACTCTCTTCTCTCATTGACGTCTTGTCGGCCAAGCCTCTTATTCGACAACCTCGACCTTGCCTATGCTTTTGGTTCCCCAACAATGGCACGCTTCAACCCATTTGCGCGTCGTCAAAACGACACCTCCACTCTCCCCACCCACCGCCGCCGAAGCAGCGAGGACACAAAGGTCAACGACCGTTGGCATGGGCGCGACTACACCATGGCCCATAGACCACCCTTCATGCTGTGGCTAAAGGTGACCTGGCTCGACATTCTCACCATGGTCATCATGGGAGTTGTCGCGCTGGTGGTGAGTGCCGGGCCTCCAATCGGGATCCCACGCCTGTCCCATCGCCTCGACTAACGCCGCTTTCCCAGGTCTTCAGAGCCCACCCGCCTGCCCACCGGACCTTCCCCGTCACCTTTGAGGACGGCGAGGTTGTCTACCCCCAGTTCGCCTACCCTCACATCCCGCAGTATATCCCCAGCCATGCTGCGACGGCCCTCTCCATCGGCGTGCCCGTCTTATCCATCCTCCTCTGCCAGATCCGCGTGCGATCTTTTTGGGACGTCAACAATGGCATCATGGGCCTGCTCTACTCCGTCCTCGGCTCGACCGTCTTCCAGGTCATGGTCAAGTGGCTCATTGGCGGGCTGAGGCCAAACTTCCTCGAGGTCTGCCAGCCGGACATCGGCAAGGCCTCGCGGCCAGGCGGCAACGCGACCGGCCTCGACGGCACCGGCTACGGGGGCATCATGTGGACGTCGGACATTTGCGCCAGAGAGATGGACGGGACCCTCTCCAACGCCCTCGAGTCCTTCCCCTCGGGCCACACGACCGCCATGTTCTCGGGAATGGTCTTCCTCTACCTGTACCTCAACGCCAAGCTCAAGGTCTTTTCGAACTACCACCCGTCCATGTGGAAGCTCGTCCTCACCTACGCCCCCGTCCTCGGCGCCACCCTGGTCGGCGGTTCGTTGACCGTCGACCAGTCTCACAACTGGTACGACGTTCTTGCCGGCGCCGTCATCGGCACGGTCTTCGCCTTCTCGTCTTACCGGATGGTCTACGCCGCGGTATGGGACTGGCGCTTCAACCACATTCCCCTGCACCGCAAGATGCCTCTCGAATACGGCGTCGTCGACTTTGACGGGGCAGTGGCCACTCGGAAGGCCGGCTGGGGCAGGAGACGCGGGGCCAGAAGCGCTGGCCCCGACAAACCCGCCGGTAGGACGCGGTATAGCACCGGCAGTCGAGATGGCCGGGGCGCCGGGGTGCCCCGTAAGCCGGTGACATCGCAACTCGCTAGGGGTGACCGTCGGTCGTCTGTCGACGACATGGTGTAGATCTTGAGATTCCTGGTTTTTCTTTTGTCGACCGTTTTCGAGCTTCAAATACTTGTCACGCGGATACCCTGCATGATGCAAAAGCGAGCGCTGTCCCCTTATATACCTAATCCGTTGTCTATACCATAATCAATATCGTTCAGAAGACGTCTTGTCCGAGGCACTGCTGCGCGCTTGGGACGCTGCTATCAAAGTTCAAAATTGTACATGCGGCGCCTCGACTAGCCTTGCAGATGCCTCGTAACACTTGTCCCGTTCACGATGTAGATACTCGTGCAACTGCAGAGTGCTGCAAAGCAAGCATACATATAACATTTTCGACCCCGTTCCGTTCCAAGTCTCAGGGCCGCGTTGCCGCTCGGGGCTTCGCTCGACGCCATCCGTCCACTTACAAGCAAGACCATGGACGCCTGCTGAAGCTGGGTCTACCCCGATTCGAAGATGCAGAGGCTGGATAGGCGACGGCCCTCTCGCATGCTCTATCCCTAGGTATACTGTCTAAAGGCGACGTGGTCAATCCCCAAAACTCGCCCCTCGCTTTCCTCGGGGCTGCTCGATATCGAACGGTCCGCCTCCCGCTGCGCATCAAGTTCCTTCTCTGAGGAGCCTGGCCGACGTGCGTGGGGGGCGTATGATAACAGGTCGCTCAATCGCGAAGAAGATGAGAAAAGAACTCGAGAAAACGCCGTTCTGCGCTCTCTCCTGCTCCAACACACCGGAATCCCCCATCCCCCCACCTAACCAGAAATCTCGAAATCCGGATTCTCCTCCACCAGGTTCTTCAGCGGCAGGAACAGCTTCGCCGCTTGTCCGCCGCCGCAGGGCCCCTCGGCCTCCTCGTTCATTTCCCGGACCTCGCGCCACGTCACCCACGACCAGCCCGCGCACTTTTCGGGCTCCATGTTCTGTCGGCCGGGGGGGGAAGGGGGTTATAAGTCAGCCTCACTTCCCGTTTATTCTTCACTTTTCACCTCTCACCGATTCCAGCGTTTTGGTTTGGGATTCGGGGGGTTCGCCACTCACGACGGGCTCCGCGTCTCCGTCCTCCATCTCGCACCGCACGAAAACGGTGATGTAGTGCTTCCCTTGGTCTCCGAACAGGTCGTTGGTCACGCCCGCGACCCCGGCGCCGCGCACGCGCAGCCCCGTCTCCTCGAGCGTCTCGCGCTCCGCGCAAGCGAAGAAGGACTCGCCGAACTCGAGGTGGCCGCCGGGGAGCTGGATGGTTCCTTGGGTGTGAGCGTCAGCGGTGTTGTGGGGGGGGGGGGGGGGGGGGGGGTTAAAAAAGAAAAAAAGAAGAAAACAGAGACATGTGTATAAAAGAAAAAAACTGCCAAGAAGACATAAAAACCTCGTACCTGCGCCGTGGCTGCTTTTGCGCTGGCCCACGATGATCCTGCCGTCCCTGCGCTGGATGATGACGGCGACGCCAACGCGAGTGTGGGCAAACTGGTTCGGGGCTGCGTCGGCCTGCCGCGTCTTGCCGTCCATCTTGGTTCCGAGTAAACGGGGAATATTCTCCTGCTGCTGCTGCTGTTGCTGCTGCTGCTGCTACTGGAATGAGAATAATATTGCTCGATGCTTGACAAGTCGTTCACTAGGAGTCGAGGTTGAAGTCTGAAGCTGGATCTTATATATCGGCAGTGGGGGCGATGTGATGCTGGGTGAGGTGAATGAATGGTTGGTGTCAAACGTCTAGCGTTGTTTGCTGCTCCTTCCTCCCTCTTTGATGCCTGGTGCAACAGAAACTAATAAGAAAATCTGCCGACCCCCGTCAGCCCCGGGCTGATTGATTACTTGCACTGCCTTGGCTCTACCTCGCTCTCACTCCGCCCGTGACAAGTCCATTTGTAAATACGCCATGTATGTGTGATCCAGTCAAGAGGTGTAACCAGGCAAAGAAGGACTGCTGATTGTAAAGTGTACATGTATGCATACAGGGTCCGCCCGGAGCAGTGCAGGCACCAAGCTCATCAGACTCGATATGTAAAATAAAATAAAAACCCCCGTTAAGTAATAATTCACTGCATTTCTCCACCTCCACTTTACTTCTCACCGCCCTCCCTCCGCCCACACACTCGGCTCGTTCGTGACACTAAGAGCGGGTTCCCTCCGCCACCACGCCAACAAAACCCGCAATGAATGGTTTCGTGGTGTAGTTGGTTATCACGTCAGTCTAACAGCTCGAGAGCGTCTCACCCGACCGTCCTCACTGCAACACTGAAGGTCTCCAGTTCGAACCTGGACGAAATCATCCCACGTTGGGCGATTGGTTTAGTGGTATAATGACCGCTTAGCATGCGGTAGGTCCAGGGTTCGATTCCCTGATCGTCCATCCTTTTGGGTCGCGTCAGTGATGGATGCTGGCTGGTGAGATGATTGACGAGCTCATCCGTTTGAGCTACCTGAGTGAGTAATGAATTATCTATGTACAGCGAGGGGCAAATACAGAGCCAGCAGCAGCTGTGTGACCTGATGCACCCTGCCTGCATTGTTTGCCGTCCACCGTTGTGTTCGTTTGTTGTCTATGCGTGATAAAAATACATTTTGCATCATTTTGCATCATTCATTCATTACCTTTGTTTCCCATGGGTATCATTACATCGCCCTTGCAGAGCCAAATTGCGAGAGACAATGCAAAACCAACACCCTCTCTCCCTTCCTATACATGCATACATGCATGCATCATCATCACACGCACCTTTCATCCACCACCCAGCCCCCCCCCCCCCTTCACTACCATGCTCCCTTCTGAGGCATGTTGTCGGGGTCCATCTCGAATCCCTTGATGCTCTCCTGCCAGTTTTGCCAGTTAAAGTCCTCCAGGTTGTCCATGTTTATGTCCATGGAGTCGCCCGGCTCGTTGTTGATCGAGGTAAACGGGTCTGACCACAGCCAGGGAGGCTGGTTGTCGGCTAGAGACGACGAGGCCCTCGGTTGTGACGTTGCGGCGATGGCTTGCTGCCTCTGTCTCTGCTCTGCGTCTAGGTTGTGCCCCGACGCCGGGGAGCACTGCATGTCCGAGGACATCATGGACTGTGAGTGCGGCGCCTGCGACGCGCTGGCCGGGAAGAGCGTGTTGTTCGGGTCGGCCGCCATCGTTTCCGCCGCGGGATAGAGGTATTCCCAGATGTGGTTAGGGTTGAAGCCACGCGCCATCATGATCGTGTCGATGAACTCGGGCTCCCTCGGCGGGCGCACCGAAGCAGGGATGCGCGCCGGCTGGTTCGGCTGCGGCGGCGCGGGTGCCGCCGGCGACGCCTTCTGCCCTGATTGCACCTGGTTCGGACGGTTCGCCGCCGGCTGCAGCGGGCTGGACCCCTCCGTACGCACAAGCGTCCGCCAGCGAGCGCGGATCTGCGCGTGCTGAACCTCCATTCCCGGAACGGGGCCGAGCCTCGCCGGTATAGGATTCATGCGGTCGTCCACGTCGAGCTGGCGGGCGGCCTCGGGGTCCGACCGCAGGCGTTTAATCTCGGCCTCGCGATGCTTCGTCGCCTTGGCGCTGAGCTTCCGCAAGGGGACCCAGACCGCCATGTGATCCGCCATGCGGGATATCTCCGCCGGGTCCCTATCGAATCGCATCGTGTTGTTGACGGCCTCCCAGCCCCGCTCCGAAGTCGCCGACCACGGGCGTCTCCCGGCCTCCATGAGGATGTAGGCGATGGCGTGCCACTGCCGGTATGTCTGGAAGAGCCACCTCCACTGCTTGCAGCGGGGGTCCGTGTTGAGGATGTAGTTGTACTCGACGATCTCGATGGCCGACAGGAAGAGCCGGTCGCGGATTTCGTTGGAGAGCTCATGGCCGTTGCCGGGGAACAGCATCGGCTGGTAAATGACAAGACTCATCTTGGCCATGATGACCCGAGCAATCATGCCGGCCATCCAGAAGAGGGGATCGTCGTGCGTGAAGCAGTGCGGCAGGAACTTCTCCTCGACGCGGTCGTACACTTCAATCAGCATCCGCTCGCGCTCCTCGAGGCTCGACGACGCATATCGCGGGCACACGCCGGCCATGGCCGACCCGGCCGTGTGTAGCCGTCTCGACAGCGCGCAAATCTCGTAACGCACAAGCGACACGGCGCAGTCCGTCTTGCCACGTCGCGATTTTGGCACCTCGGTCATGCCCGGTTCGATATCCGAGTCGTTGACGTTGGAAGGAAGCTCCGTGTCGAAGGAGCGGTCGATGATGGTGAGGTCGCTACCCAATTCTTCGGCTGATCGCAGATCCAGCGTGCAAATGGCCCACCACAGTCGGCGCCGCATTTCGGTTTCAAAGGGGGGGAGGTCAAAGTTTGTCCCGTCCCGGTGGATTCCAAGCCCTTGCGCGATGCGAATGGCCAAGCCCGTCAGCGTCCAGCAGAACCTAGTGTCGTCTTCCCGCCGCACCAGCGTGAGGAACAGGACGAAGGCTTGCAACACAACCATGTCCGACGTGTTGAGAAAGTTGGCCTTGGCGAGGGCTTGCTCGAGGGCGAAGCGGAACTGCGATAGCAGTGTCTCCTTCTTTGAGCCAAAATTCTTCTCCACCTGCAGGGCTGGTCAGAATGTGAACCGGGGCTAAATGCAGGGGGTGGCGGTTAGGGGATCGCGCTGCCTACCTCCTCGTCTTCCATGGACGTAATGGCCGCGTAGTAGATGGAAAACAAAAGGGCCTCGTTCCCCGGAGTCAGGTCATCAATGCTCCGTCGCATGTTGCGGATGAGCTTCTCCATGGTGGGGATGTGCAGTATCTTGAGCAACGGTTCAACGTTCTCCTGGTAGACCTGCCACATGAAGGGTATTTGAGACGGCAGGGGGTGCAGCTTGCGAAGGTCAACGTCGGAGGAGCGGTAGCCCAGAATGAAGGCGTGATGATCCGTCGCAGCATCCATGCTCTGCTGGGGGGACTGGTCGGGTGTGTCTTCGATGTCCGAGTCATCCGTATCGTCGTCGAGAACGTGCGTTTCTTCCCGTAGCTCGTCGAGCTGCAGAGAGAGCCTCGGTGTCAGCGGCAGAATGAAATGCGGATTGGGCTACCTACTTCGTCGTTGAGCTTGGACCAGAATGCGCTGCTCACGTATCTGCTCGACTTCCCCTTGTCGTGCATGACCAGCCTGCCGAACTGCCTGTTGAGGCCCGGCTGCTTGTCTTGTGACGGCTTCGGGTCCGAGTCCGTGTCCATTCTGTTTGGCGAGGCAGCCTCCCTGCCGACAGGAGTGGGAGTGCCGTGGTTCTGTGTGGCGGTTGGCCTGTCGCCGCCGACCTCATTCGCAAAGGTCTCTGGGGAGTTTCCAGTGCTCGAGTTATGGCGGCCGCCGTTGCTCCCCGGGCCGCTCTCGACTTCGATCTGTCCGCTCAGCTCCTCGACGATGCCCTCAAGCTTGCGCAAGCGCTTCATCAGCTCAACCTCGCGCTCGCTTGAGTTCTTGGGCGGGGCGTTCGGATCCTTCGGCCTCGGTCGACGAGGAGCGCGGCCCGGGGCTGGGAATATGCATTGGATAACGGCGCGACGGCAGTTGCTGCAGGGCATCTGTTTGTCGCAGCGGACCTTCCGCTTCCGGCAGGTGACGCAGCTGCGCGGGTTTAGGGCGGGCTGGCCGGAGGGCGTCATGGCGACGGGTTGATCGGGGGATATTGAGGTGGCGCCATGGCGGGCGAGGGCGGCATATTCGTGGACTGTGGGTGGTGAGTTGGGAGAATGTTGGTGGGGGTTGGTGGTCATGGCGTGGGCGGGTGTCGTCGGGTTCGACATTTGGCTCGGCGAGAATGTTTCCATGGCGTACGTCGAGCAACGTATGGACTTGGACGTGTGGTTGCTGGCAGCTCAGAGCTGTGTGCTGTGTTTGAGGAGGAACAGAGAGAGCCACCAAGGATTGGTGGGAGGCGAGAAGGAGAATCTTTCGAGGAGGGTGAGATGACACGCATTCGCGCGCGCGCACACAGACATACAAGACACGCACCCTTGGGCGGTAAGAGCCAGAGAAGGGATGACAAATGCGGGCCGGGGGGTATCCTGCGAACACTCTCTCGCTCTCGAATTCTACCGTTCCAGAGACATGAGGCGGACCCACGGTCGAGTCTATCGCATGCCAGACCCCAGGATCCGGCAGTCAGAAGACGTGGAGTCGGAAGGGTGGTAATGGTGGTGGTTGTGTAAGTAATTTGGCTGCGGTGCTGTAGGAAGCCGGCGTTGTCGTCGTCGTCGTCGTCGGGGCTTTGGATTCGGCTCGTTGTGTCGGAAGTTTGAAGGGCGCAGCTTTCCCATTGCTCGAAGTGGGGGGAGGGGAACAGTCAAGTCAAGGGAAAGGATACGTACCGTATGCTTAGGTAATCGAGTGCCATCTGTCTGTGCCAGCTGACAGTCCAAAATGGGTAGGTAGGCGGCCGTTGGATTCGCAACCTACGACAGACCCTCCCTAGCCCTATCTGTGCGTAGCTAAGAGAGAAAATTAACACCAATGCGCCAGACATAAACCTAGTTGGCGGTTGGAGCATGGATCGACAGCCCGGGGGGTGCCTTAATAGGCCTTAATGGGTACCTAACCTACCTAGACGACTGCTGTTTCGGTTGTGGTTCCTCTCGTTCCCATTCGTCGACTGTTTCCCTCCCGCGAGCTTGAGTCTTGACCGAGCGAGTCAAGCCAACATCCTACAGGCTCACCGAAGGCCACCGTCTCACACGGCGGAGCGCGGGGACACGGGGAGCTCGGTGAGACAATCTCAACCTCAGAGCTCCTCGGTACACATCCTCGGAGAACCACACTGTGTTTCTTCGTAGGGGGCTTGACAGCTTGGCGTCCCTGCTTGTTGCTATGGTGCACCGGTATCCGCAGAGCAGAGACATCATAGTCAGACCCAGAAAGAAACCGAAAAGGCATTCAACGTTGTTTGTTTCCCGTTACTGACCTCTGCTTGACACGTTGCGTTTCGGCGGGAGTCGGTGCTCCTGGTCTCCCTTCCCAAGACGGATGCCGCCGGGTCGCCGTCTCAAGGTTCGCAACGGGGGCCGTGTTAGGTAAAATCTGACTCCGGCGCGCCAAACAAACTCACGAAGCCTAAGTTATTTCCGGTCTGTCGACTCTACTTTGACTGTCAACCGAACTATTGGTCATGGGGCGTCGGTACCTGTCACGATGCATGAATCCAGTCATATCTGACTGGCACCCAACGGCGCAACGCCCTCATCCAGACATACTTCTAGGCTAGCGCGTTTTCCGACTTACAGCACAATCATCGATCCGCGTGATGTTTCGCGTCATGGAAGATCTCCAAGGGACTTTGCCAGGCCAGGAATCACCACCTGGGAGTCCTTGTCTGAACCTTCGCCTCCTCGCCCCTGACGCGCACATTCTGTAACTCGAACCTACCCGACATCACCCGACTTGATGTTCAAACCGGCTCTTTTTATTTTATACAATTCAGATGTATTCTCGAGCCGGATTGTTTTGAAACAATGGATTAGAAGACCAAGGAGTTTGCGACGAAGTGTCCACCTATATAGCCTGTAGCTGAACCTGTTTTTGACTCTCTCACCGGAGGCTCAATGATCCGTCAAAAGTTAGACTTTCCTCTCGCTGAAGCCTCGTGTGCCGGCCGATGGGCACGACTGTTTTGGGGACCCGTACCGGTTCCAGGGGTTGCGTCGTCCAGTGGGATATGTCATGCACCTCGCTTTCGATAACTTAATGCCAGACATCTAGGTATCTTCCTTGTCGTGCCCCTGGCCCCTGAGGCAAAATCATTCAATTCCAAGGGCCCGAGATGAGGTGGTGGGATCAACCATCTTATGCACTTCTTCTTTACTTCTAGCTTTGTGGGGAAATGTTTGGGCGGACGATGAAACGCGGCAACCGGTAGCCTAGAGGGTTCGGGTTAGCTTCAAGGTTTGGTCTCCATCTCCCCTCGAGTTCATGCTTTTTTGCCTGATGGATCTGAATCAGGTCGGAAAAGTCTCGCGTCGACTAATCAAGAGATTCCCCATGTATCCGCACCGCATTCTTGCCAGTCCCGAGCAATAGATCTCTCCTTCAACCTCAAAGCGCCCTGTCGATCGTACAATATGTGTCCAGGACTTGGTCCTAAAGCCCCCGGAAGGCTGGGTTGTGTCAAGGGAAGTGGAAGAGAGAAACTTCAATACTGCATTGAGCTGCCCCAATATGTACGCCCGAACGGGATCAGGCCGCAATACTCTCCAGAGTCTTCGCGTCACTCTCCTACTAACGTGAGAAAATTGCCTACAGACTGCATGATTAGTCAGTCGAGCCTTTTGACCCGACCAGAGAAACAGTCGATCTAAGCAATCGAGGAAAGAATGTATCATCGTCATTGTATCTTCAGTGCCCAGAGTGGCGTTCCGTGGAAAGCGGAATCGGCATTGACGTCCCTGCTGACCGGCTCTAAGACTGAAGGTAACGTTATATTGGCTGGTGGCAATAGAGATATGCTGACTGAGGCTCTTGAAAACATGCGGGAACGGAAAGTTCTAAAGAGGCATCAGGAACCTAGAATAAGATGTAAACCAATATAGCCGAAAGAGTTTCCTATCGCCTTTCAGTGCCCTGTATAGGTCGTCGGACAAGCACACCGAAGCAACTACTATTCTACTACATATCTACATTCCACGGCATTTTCCTGTTGAAAATCTTCAGTACAGAGATGTTATGGTCCTCACCATGCCAATCCGTGTTTGCCTCGTAATATCCAACCTGTAAGCGATGGCTTATATCGGCAGCCGCTGAGGGCTCAGTTGTCGGCTGTCAAGAGCAATCAGGGTGCAACCGCAGGGCACGTCTCGTTTATCCATTGCGGTGGGCAAGTCCGCAGGGACGGCGGCGGCCGTCACTTGCGACGCAGCGAACAGAGAAAGGGTCAAGTATTGGAAACGCATTGTTGTTGTTGGACCGGGAGCAAATAGTATAGTAGGTAACTATGAAAGCAACCAAAGGCACCAAGTTGTTCTACAATTTTCAAGCACAGAATCATGAGTTGAAATGGCGGATCAAAGACTTTTTATAGCCTCTTGGTGCTCATTGCTTCTCCTTGCAAGTTTCAATACTGGCAGCCTGGGCTTCTAAAGGATCATACATGGATCCACCCAATGGATTCCTCTAATTATGAATTGTCGTTTCTTGCATTTTAGTGGTCGAAATATGCTGCAGCTCATTCCCTTGAGTAACTGGTTCTCGTGGCGGTCACGTAAGACCAGTTGTGCGGCCCTCCTGCGGGCTTACGGAGTAAGGATTCGGAATCAGCCTCACTTGATGTTGGCATTTACGGATCGACGTCTTGAATCCCTCACAAAGATGAAAGACGTTGAGGAGTTGGCTGGATTGACCCGAGGGCCCACTACGGGGTGATATGCCATGGCGTTACAGGCATAAGCCCTACAAGACAGGACCCCGAGTTTAAATTAGTGGCTACTTAGGATCGGGGATGAGCACAATTGCTGGGACCCAAGACACACACACTCGGTCAAATGAACAACGATGGCAGTAATAACCCCTGCGACTAAATGCTCGCCAATGTTCAGATCGTGCCAACCAGGATAAAGGGTATCTTACTTAGCCTGGTTGACGTGTGGTCTGGTGAGTATCGGTTACATCATAGGTAGATTATGGTACATGGTTTCGTTAATTCATGGCGGTCGTGACGCTCACACGCCGTATGTCTTTTCATCGCCCGCCCCGTTTACCGCCCCTAACGCTGTTAGCAGCCGCGCACAGATTTCGCGTCAAAGAACCAGCAGATACGGCCGGGTCACTTACAATATGGACAACTCGATGTCGCCCTTGATCTTTGCTTTGAGGTCAATGTCGACGTCCAGGTCCATGTCGAGGCGCACCGAAGGCGCGCCGCCTTTGCTCTGGTCCCGCACTTGTCCGTTCTGCGGCGCGACCTGCTGCGCGTCTTGCGGCTGATGCGGCGGCCCCTCGGGGCCGTCGTGGCCTTCGGCCCGAGCCGCCGCTGTCCGTTTCGGCCTCCGCGCTACGTGCTTGTTCGGGTCCCGTTGCGCGCTGCCCGGCCCCGAAGCAGAGGCATCCAGGTTCAGCGGCGGCGTCTTCTCTGCAATCTTCTCTTCCGTCTCCGTCTTGGGTCTGGGCTTGCGTCTCTCGCTCTTCTGGTAATCCTTGCGACCGCCCTCCTGCCTGTCGTGTTCGGTTTCGCTGGAAGGTTGGCTGGGAGGAGGTGTCAGGTGCGGCGTGTTCTCGGTCGCTTGTGTGGCCATGATGGTTGCTGGTTTCCGAATGCCTGATTCGGATCAGATCTACGAGTACGTCGACGTGTAACGTGATCGTGCCTGTGTCGTGGATAGCGTGTGACGAGTGTATTCTGATGTGTTTATCGATAGGGTGTGAAGTAATTAGTATAGTGTTAGTAGATAGGATTGCCGCACAAACAGTTGATGTGTTGAGATAGAGCCATCAACTAAACCTGCCCGCCTGGAGTTCTAGAACGGGCCTGCATGACGTAGCCTTCTCGAGTCTCGCCAAAGTCAATTGGCATGGGTGAATGAAGTCGATATGCATTGGTCGAGCGATGGTCATGTAGGAATGACATCACCGCCCCTCTTACACGTTTCTGGACATGTCCACTGTGAAACGGGTTGCGGTCATTACAGAACCCTAGAATTGCATTCTCAATGCTAGCGGTTAACCTTCTGCAGACCGAGGGCTAAAAACGAACATGAGCATCGTATGTAGGAATCGCAGAAGTGCAAGTTCATGTCAAACTGGACTAAAAGCCTTGCAACGCCGTTGTACATGAAGGGCTTTCGGGACCCAGAGCAAAGAAGAATCTCTGCCGGCTTATCCCTGTAAAGGCTGTTGGCAATGTCTAGCTGAAAACGATGCGTGAGGTAAGTGTCTTCCGGATGGTAGGCATTGATCTTGCGGCTGGCAATTATTATAAGATATGACTTGACTATAGCGACTGACCCTTTTAGTGAAGAAGTGAAAGGACTAAGCGGCCCTTCAGCCCCCATCACGAGGCCTTGCACCACTAACCTGGTGGGGTCCTCAACGGTGAGGAGTGAACCTAAGGCCTCAAAGGGATGTCTTTCTGTTTCTAGAAACGCATCCACCAGCTGTTGCATGAGTTTCTCTCTTTGTGCCGGATTTGCAGCTTGCCAGGTCAAGGGCTTTCCATCAAGCTTCTCCATGAGAATGTAGCTGACTCTAAGCTGGTTTCTCGGATCGGACGCGCAAGCCCAGTCGAAGCCTTTGGGGACCGGGATGCCGGTAGGGTCATGGAGGTAGGTCAGAGTGCATGCTTCGGACCGAAGGATGTAATTACGGACTTCTTTTGGTGGTGAGGTTGTCCTGGTGAGGCCAAGACGTGCTAGCTACGTAACTCTGTCTTTGAAAGTAACCTTGGCGTGACAGTTTTGGTGTCCTATTATAGAAGACAGGTGTTTACAGGACAGGTTAACGTTCTATGGAATGCTGTATTTTAGCTCTGATGCCCTTGAACACAATTTGCGTCAAGGAAGGATTGGTCGCGGTGAGAATGTTGAGAGGGAATTGGAAAGATTGATGATCAAGTGAGAGAGTGATGGGTAGCACCGAGCTCAAGCTCCAAAGCGTATCAGCTAGCCGCCTCCAGCGCTAGCCGCTTGTAAGCCTCCAGTGATGAGACTCATCTACCCCGCTCGAACTAGCTCGATCTAGCCACTAAGAACCCCATCACAAGCGGCTGAAATATTCAGCTGCTCTATCTTTTCTTGTTCTTCTGCCTGTGCTGGCGAGGCCGTTTGGAAGCTCATGATTGACGGCCTGCTGGCTGCAGCAGCTCGCTCGGAACCTTGAGAATATCAAAAAGGTGTAATAAGAGGGATAGTTGCGGTAGCAAGCCATTGCTGGGTTGCATAGATGTACATGTACGGTAAGGGAAAGGACGCAGCCACATTACTTCGTGAGTCGATGACACGAAATTTCAGGTGGTAGGCCGATATCGCACGTACAGAGGACCCTCGTGATACTTGATTACGTTTGATCTCGGCGTTGATTGCCGTATAGGTTGGCGCCAACGAGCATGAAGAATCTGTATCCCACATAAACCGGATTCAATTTCGGATACACCCCTGGTAGGCGGGCTAGAAGTCTAAAAGCTGAAGGGATGAGAAATGCAACCTTTGGCGGACGAAGCTGGAAGTTTGTTGTGTTGTACCGAGAGCCTGGTCAATAACACGCATGCGACGCTGTTGACTAGTCCATGATTTATTTCCCCGTCCATGAGCCACAACAGTGCGTGCATTGCAGAATTTGGGAAAGCAGGCCGAGGCCCATCGAATTCCACATGATCATGGACTGTGTGGCACACGCAGGACCCGAAACGTCATGCGGCACACTTTTCCTGGCGTACCAAGACGGGACAAGAGTTTCTTCGTGGGATCTGCCGTCAGCCGTGGGTGGCAGGGGTCTGACAGGGTTAAGGCGCTCGACGCGAACCCTGGGTGCGGCACAGCAACGGCACCAGTGGGGAGTTTACGAGAAGAGTCCGAAAGCTCAATGGGCCGAAGGCCGGAGGTATGTATTCACAACCGCGCGGTAATGAAGTGAAGTAAGATTTAGGTGTAAAAAGCGGCATGAGCGGCTGAGCTGCAATCGGAAGACATCGGGACAGGCCACGAGAAGTTCTAGAACAAGTCAGGGAAGTGGAGGGACACAGCAACGGCGAAATGTGCAAGTTTAGGAAATCTTGCGACCGGGCCTTGCTGATGTTCAGCTGTACATGAGATGAGGGCTACATTCAGTGACAGCCCAAGTTGTCGGTCATGGCTGGCTTGAGGTCTGCGACTTTCAAGACGAGTGCTCGGATACACGCAGGAAGAAAACGAATGTCAAGAGCCAAGGGAGTCAAGAGCTAAGAGTTAGCAGCTTCCTGTGCCGGGATCTTGGTGCCGGTAGTTTAGAACGTGTGGGAATGCATGGATGAACGCATAGAAGCGAAAACCCTACTTGATTGAGTGAGAGAGTGAGTATGTGTGTGCCGAGGCACAAACAGGGGACGGGAAAGGTGTGTAGTGTACCTACGAATACCTAGCTAAGGGAGTGTGAAGGACGTGACTCGGGCGAGGAGGTAAGGGCGGGTGGGTGCAATGCAATGAATGCAATGCACTCACTCAGTGCCTGCCTGCCTGCCTCTCCTCTCGTGTCGCGGCTGACCAGATGATCTGATAAGATTGACAAAAGCGGAGTCGAATCAGATAAAAATTCTGCTCCGGCGCCATTTTGTTTGGGCCCCACCTTGGAAAGCGAATCGACCAACCAACGGGCTGTGTGATAAACAGCAATCCCTGCACCGCGCCAATGGGTGGGTCCTCCTCCTACGAGTAGGTCGGTATTCGTACGCCTTCCTGCCCGTTCGTTCGCGGCATCTTGCTCGCTCCTTCTCGGCTCGGTCAATGCAATACCCGAACGTTCGTTCATACCTTCCCTATGCTGCTGCTTCTTACCTCCTGGCTGAGCTGATGGCAGCCACGGCGAGCTGTCCAGAAAGGGAAGGCGCCCGAGCGTCAGCATCTCCATCTTCCCAAACTCCCCTCCTCCATCTACCTATCCCAGTCGTCTTCTTGCTGACCCTGGACACGTTCAAGTCGGGCTCTTCCATCTCCTCTGCCCTCTACTTTCTGCTCTTCTTGAAGCCCTCAGCACGCCGGAAACAAACGTCGCCCAGACCGTCAGATCCAACAATCGCTGACCCATGCATGTCTGCCCCCTTGAATTTGAGAGCATCACCGCGACTGGAGCATGATCGGGGTTGTGGATGGAACCAAACATGCCTCGATTCTGACCTGCCCCGATGCGACGATGCCAGTGCCGCTATGCGACCCGCGTTCAAGTCAAAAAGTGGCAACCGGCCTGCAGCTAGCTACAACTTGTTTTGGCACGTCGCCTCATGAGCTGCCACCCATGACAACGACACACACCTGCACGACTCAACTTACCTGAGCCCAGTCTAATTCCATCTTTGCATCACAGCAGTTCCGTTGTCGATTCCAGGACCCCTACCTCGGTTCTTCCAATGGATACCTCCCTTATCCCCCACATCGTTCGAGTCGACCAACGATTCCGCGCCGACTCCGCTTGTTTTTGTTGCCCACAATCCATGATTCTGCGCACCCATCCATCGTACATGGATGGCTCCAACGCTAGCTTCTCCGGGCCTGTCCCGTTTCTTCCCTGCGGCATCTATTAGGCATAAGGTCTAGCACGACTTTTAATCCCTCCTACACGGACAAAGTCAACCTCGCCCGCCACCGACCCTTGAGCCCCTGTGGGTCTTCACCCACCCCCTTCATAGCCCATTGCGACTTGAGGGTTCTTTTGCTCATTGTGGACCCTCCGCAGCGGGGCATACACGAACGAGCTGGTGCCCCCGCCGCGCGCGAGTGGAGGTCAACCGCCGTCCATAGGCGAGTGATGGCGGTACCTTTCGACCCTCCTCCATCACTTTCACATCCCCCAACGCCGTGTCCTCTGCGGGAACGGCCCGGCCTTGTAAAACAACAAGATCGCCGAGCTTCAGGAACGGCCCGGCGATGGATACAACAACATCGCCGAGGCCGAAGGTGCTTACATGGGCCCAGGCATGTTAGCAGATGAGGTGCCCCCCTCCCCTAGATCGTGTCCTGAATATATAGAGGCGGCTCCTCTCTATCCATATTCTCTCACGCGTCCCCTGGCCAAATCGCTTCCCACATCGACAGCAAAAAGCGTCATCAGTGCTCTGTTGCTTGAGCGTCCTCGAGTTCGGTTGTTGTCATAAAACACAGCACAGCCAGATCCCTCAACTGCACGATACGGACACGAAGGACGAGCCCGTGGAACACCATGAACTTCTTCACCAAGAAAGCTCCCGAGGAGCAAGTCACTGCCGACCCCGCGACGCCCGCCGCATACGATGAGAAGACCGGCGAGCACCCCGGTGAGGGCTCAAGCGACGAGGAACCCATCGGAAAAGATGTCCAGGCCGGTGTCGCCAAGGTCGAGGCCATGACCGCTGTCTGGACCAAGCGCGACCTGATCATTGCCTACGCCCTGTAAGCTTTCCCAGAAGCCGCCGGCATCTTGCTGTTTGACGAGGAAGCCTAATAACATGGACAGCATCTGGCTGTTCTACGTCGTCACTTCCATTCAAGAAGTCACCATGCGTGTCTTGTCGCCCTTCGTCACCAGCACCTTCGCCTTGCACTCCCTGACTGCGACTACTGGCGTCATGTCCACCCTCATCGCTGGCCTCATCAAGCTGCCATTGGCCAAGATTCTCGACACCTGGGGCCGTCCTCAGGGTCTGGGCTTGATGCTGCTTTGCTGGGTCATCGGATTCATTATGATGGCTGTCGGCAAGAACGTCGAGACCTACGCCGCTGCTCAAGTTTTCTACACTGTTGGGTAAGTTTGTCAGGCATCACCATTCACCAAAGACACGGCACCTAACGCGTTCCTGTAGATCCCAGGGCATCACATACTGCATCACTATCTTTATTGCCGACACCTCCACTCTCAAGAGCAGAGCTCTCGCGCTCTCATTCGCAGGTACACCCTACATCTTCACCACCTGGGCGGCCGGTCCCATTACCGAGAGCATTCTGAGCAAGGGCGGCATGGGATGGCGATGGGGCTTGGGCATTTGGGCAATCATTGGCCCCGCCGTTCTCGGACCCCTTGTCATTCTCTTCCTTTGGAACCAACACAAGGCGAAGAAGATGGGCATCATTGAAAGCCGTGGATCCATCAAGAACATCTCTGCAAGCAAGGTCCTAAAGTTCCTCATCGACATCGACGCTCTCGGGATTTTGATCCTTGCTGCCGGTATGGCCTTGTTCCTCTTGCCGTTCAACATCTACTCGTATCAGTCCGAAGGATGGAAGTCCCCCCTCATCATCTCCTTCATCATCATTGGCTTCTTCTTAATCATCGGGTTCGTCTTTTACGAGAAGTATCTGGCACCCGTCACCTTCATCCCCTTCGCGCTCCTGATGGACAGAACCGTCTTCTTTTCCGGCGTCATGTTCATCTTTCTTTTCTTCAGCAACGCCATCTGGGGCTCCTTCTTCAGCTCGATGCTCCTCGCTGTCTGGGACGTGTCTGTCGCGCAGGCCACATACATCGGCAACATTTATCGCACCGGCTCCTGCTTAGCCGCCATTCCCCTCTCGGCTCTGATCTACAAGACGGGACGCTTCAAGCCATGGGCTCTGTACTTCCTCATCCCACTGATGATACTCGGTGTCGGTCTCATGGTCCACTTCCGCCAGCCGGACCAGTCCATTGGGTACATCGTCATGACCCAGATCTTTATCGCTTTTGCCGGTGGCCCCATCGTTGTCTGTGGTGAGATGGCCATGCTTGCGCCCTCCGACCACCAGCACATTGCTGTCATCCTGGCTGCCCTCGACCTCTTTGGCAGCATCGGTTCGACCATCGGTTACACTGTTGCCACCGCCATCTGGACCGGCACGTTCAGGGAGAACATCATCAAGTACACGCCCCCTGGCACTCCAGTCGACCTCATCTACAACAACATCTACAGCCAGCTCTCCTACCCAATGGGCTCTCCCGTGCGCATTGGCATTCAGAAAGCCTACGGGGACTCGCAGCGCCTCATGCTCATCGCTAGTGTCAGTCTATTGGCTGGATCGTGGGTGGCCGTCGCCATGTGGCGCGACATAAATGTCAAGAACATTAAGCAGGTGCGCGGAAACGTTGTTTAAAGAGTGGATGCTGGCTATGTTACCCCCTCGGAATCCCGGCTCCGTGAACTAAGAGCGAATTTCTCTTCCCTTGACGTCCAAGACAGGGTTGGGCTAATACCAACTTCATATATACTTTAATTTACGAGGAATGTATACGGCTGTCCCGGCGGACAATGGATTATGTATGCACGGTAATATTGTTTCTGGATTATGTCTTCCTTAGTAATATCTTGCTCCCTGACGTCGTCGCCGCTCATCTAACGTCTTATGTTGAGACCAGCCTACTGGGTTGTTGATTCATGACATGCACCCTTAACAGTTCTTGTGAAGGTTCTTCCCCGTCACATTCTCTCAGACACGTTTATGGGATGATGCTATACTTCGTCAGGCAACGCACTATTCTCGAAGGGAACCCTTTATCACTCGTCCGCTTGCACGATCTTGTCACCCTTCAGCTTCAAGTCGATGACGCCTCAACACTCGAACGGCAGGCCCGCTGCCTTGCGCTGGCGAATACAGAGTGGCTTTCTGCTATTGGCGCCCATTCTAGCGGGGAGCATTAATAGTGCAAGTCCCTGTTGACAACGTTAATAAGAGGCTTCCCACTATGCAGTCGCTCCAAATTCGCCTCCAGCAGACCCAAGACTCGTTCGAAATGTCCCTTGGTCCTCCAGCTGACATGGGGTGTAATGAACATGTTTGGAGCCTTCCATAGTGGATGGTCTTTGGGGAGCGGTTCCGGGTCCGTCACGTCTACCGCAGCGGCCCGGATCTTCCCCGTCTCGAGGGCGTCGATGAAAGCGTCGTTCTGGATCAACCCGCCTCGGGCAATGTTGGAGACGAACGTTTTGCGCTTCGACAAGATTTCGAACTGTTCCTTGCCAAAGAAACCCTTGGTTTCTCTGGTCAGGGGCAAGCACAGGACCAGGATGTCGAAGCCCTGGCTCAGGAAGCTGTTCAGCGACTCGCGGGACGAGCCGTGGAACCACTTGGCCGGGATGAGCCCTTCCGGGTCTCCGGTCCCGGGAATGCAGTAGCTGTCGTCCTTGCGGGACTCGGGCGTCGACCGGTCGCTTCTCGTGTACGCGTAAACCTCCATCCCCATCGCCTGCGCGATCTTGCCGCACTGGCGGCCAATCGCACCATAGCCCAATATGCCCCTGTCCATCGTCCAAAGTCAATGGGACTCACTAACGTGCAAATTTCGGTGCATGACTTACATCCGGAGACCGACCGAGTCTTCAATATCCACAGCCTCCGCACCCTCCCAGAAGCCTTTCTTCATGTTATCAGCATATCGCTGGAAGTGATGCTGGCTGGACAGCCAGGTGCCAATGACCCATTCGGCAATTTGCGGTCTATTATGGCACGTTTCAGCTTGGTTTCTCAGGCTCACACGGTGCGAAATCAGCCGTCTTCACTCACGATTGGCATCCATTCGTCGTGCAAAACGAGACATTTGGGTTTTTATAGACTTCATGGCCCACCCACAGGTCGACCCCCGCAGATGACGCCTGGACGAAGCGGACCTTCGACATACGCGCCGGGGATGCGGGCGTGTACGAAAAGAAGATGGTGACGCCGTCCCAGATCTCGTCCGGGACTTCGTCCGGCACGATGTAACCGCCGCCGGGTTTGCTGCTGTTCACCCAACGGACTTCGAGGCCGGGGAAGCGCTGCAGCACCCGCTGTTTCCAAGCCGTGTTTTCCGGTGCCGCGAGAACTAACAAAAGCACGTCTTGAGCCAGCGGGCTCGGCCGCTCCAGGAGGTCACCCATTGTTAGTTCTGATTCCAGAGAGCACTAGCGTCGATGAAAAAGTGTACGAGATGCAATGGCGGGTGCTGTCTGCCCAGGGCTGGGTCAGCTGAGTGTGCTCTTTTGTATTGTCGACGTGTGTTCCGCCCCGGGACTCTGATATGAAGACGTACATTGATAGGTTGGCATTGGAGATGACTAGGATGCGCAACTTTGGCTCCGCACACGTCCCGACATCGGTGATAGTCCCCGAGATAGCGATTTATCGGCGGCGCAATAACGCAAGCAAGCACGAATGCAAACCCAACTGTATAAGACAAATACTTTGGTCCAGAAAAATCTACACGATGCTGAGAGAATACAGTTCAAGCATCATGAATATATTAGATTTATAAGTCTAACATTTGTTGTAGGCCCAGACCTTCCATCACACAGCTGTGATCCTGTCGGAGTTGTTTAATTACTCGACCTTTTGTGGACCCGGGAGCCACTGCCGGTGAAAGGTGTTCACCTCGTACCAATAACAAAGCAGCCGGCAACGTGGCATCCGTAACCGCCTTCAAGAGAGTACTGTATTTGCTTGTTTAAGAATCACGTTGTAGTTGAAAGACCCAGCACGCTATTCTATTGCTTAGTAGGCTCTTACACCAGCCAGCTTCAGTAACCGTTCGGTGAGCTCTGGCTTCTCCCGCGGTTCCGACCTTCGTGTATCAACCGTTCCGTCCGGAAGAGTGGGTTGATTGGTCCTCAGGGCGATGTTGTCGTGCGGCCAATGCGTCGTGGCCAGCCATTTCTCAAACGCCTGTTTCTTTGCGTCCAGCGCATCCGCGGTCGCGAACGACGCCGGCGCGTATGAAACGTAGGTGACGGTTCGAATCGTGTCGCTCTCGGCCGTCGGTTCCGCGCCGTAATGGATCAGTCGCGAGTCCCAGATGATGAGGTCACCCGGCTCCGCGACGACCTTGCGCTCTCGGTAGCCCTGCCCCTCGAACCAGGCGATCTGCTCCGGCGAGTAGCCGAAAAAGTCTTTTCTCGTCCACTGGGCACGGTCGGTGTGTTCGCGGAAGAACAGCCCGGTGACCTTGTGACTCCCCGGGTACACCGTCAAGCCGCCGTCTTCCGGCCCTGCCTTGGACAGGTTCACTATGCCTTGCACGCATTGTAACCCTTCCCTGAACGGACTCTGGTCGACGTGCGGCCATTTCGTCCGAGGCACATGGTTCGGCCTTCTGGGGAGCGTGATGTTCAGGGCGTCAAATGAGACGATGAGCTTCTCGGTGTCCCAGACCCTGGCGAAAGCATCGATGACCCCCGGCTCTTGGCGGATGTCCCACATGAATTTCTCGTGGACGACTCCGTAGTGATTGAACGTGTTGATACTGGAGATGAAGGGGAGGTTCTCGGGCGTCCAGGTCGAGGGGTTAGACAGGTCTAAGGCGGGGTTGTCGAACGATGCAAGCCAATCGAAGGCTTGCTTCTGGTACTCGGCCGCCCTGTCGCGAGATATCACGGATGGAACGACCGCAAAGCCATTCTTCTCGAAATCTTCCTGCCAAGAATCACACGGCATTTCGAATGTGTTGGCTAACTTGGAAAGTTATAATTTGTTCTTGGAGTAAGAATTGCTGGCGCCCTGGTTGCCTTTCAACAGCGTGGTTCTCGGGCTGCTCGGGGAACGGTGGCCGAATCCGGATGTTGTTGATGAGGAAAGGGCCGAGCCCGCGGCGAAATCAGTGAGGGGGGTTCAGGCGTCACGAAAACTCTCCTTTCGATGAGGTGCTTGCACGGCATCCACTCCCACTCTTTGGAGCTCTGCCATCGCCGTGTTACTCCCGGGGTCCTCTGCAGTGCCGGAACCGGCCCGGTGTGGGGCTTATCACCGGCGATAGTCGGAAAACCCCGATCAAGGCGACGACATCGGGCCGTTATCCGTCGACATATTCATTCGAATATATGCAATAAGATAGCAAACTAAATTTTGGTGAGCATCCTCTTTATTCTACTTCTGACGAAGGGGAATCCAGTCAAGTACTGACTTTGTCGCGCAGGGTCGCTGGTCAACTTGAATTGGTCCAGCTGATGCAATAGGATTAGTGGCCAGGCTGGCTTTGTTTTGTTTGCGCGGACCACCGAGTGGGCGCCAGCTTCAGCCGGAGCAACCGGGAGGCACTAAGCGTGGCTCAGCTGGTAAAGAACAATAAGCGCAACGCTCCTTTCAAGCATATGCCACAATCAAGGGCCCTGCCACCCAAATTTAAGATTAGACACTTATGTTTCCACTATAAATCTCTAATGCGGTCGACGCTTACTAGATAGACATACACTGTCATAGTACTTATTGATCTTTAGAGCTACTCCTATCAAGATGCTCCGCGTATAGTGTGATATGTCCCACGACGGATTGATCGTGGATCATAGCTTCCAGAGCGGTTATTTTACACTGTATGAGTGGGATTCATTGTCAATACCTGAATCGAGCTGCTGAAGTCTTGTCTTTTAGTCCCGGCAGCTAGGCTGTCCCAGGTCACTGGGACCAGTCCCGGACTCCCGATCCGCCGTCTGACCTAGCGGCGCGCTATGAACGCCTCATCCTCACATGCCACAAAGAGTCCACGACACGACCGTGACTGTACCGCCAACAGGTCCAAGAGTCATGCAACATAGCTTGTCTAAAAGTTAGAAAACACCACAGTTGATCCTAGTCCGGATAAGTAGAACCTGAGCAGCAGGCCTAGAACAAGTCTCCGGGCTTCACGTGTCCCACCGTTAACTCCAACCTTGATCATTCCTGCCGCTTCACTCTAGATGACTCCTGGCGCTAGCGAAGCGTCGGGACAAGAGGCGCAGCTGAATGGAAAGCGTATGTTAAGAATAGTCTCACTTGTATAGTGGCGCATCCTACGTGGGGATATTCCGTGCACTCGAGCAAGTTATAACCATGGCCAACAAGCCTTGTAAGTCCCCCTTTCCCAGCATTCCTTCGAACTCTTCACCTGGGTCTTAGAATGGGTCTCATCACACAAGGCCTTGTGGCCAAAGCGGGCGAGAGTTCTAAGCATCGGACTGTCGAATTGACCAAAAAAGAGTACAGCCTTCCAAGGAACTCCATTTTTCGACGCAAATCTGGTATTCTTACGAAAGCCACTGTGATAGTCTTATTTACCATTGTGTTTTGGTCAAACACGAGACCATCCTATTCGAACCCTGCACCCACCAACGGCTTTCAGGATTGTCTGAACAGTGTCTGCAGTGACACAAAACAGTGCGTGAGGTACGGGAAAGAGGGAGAAGTCTCAGAATGGGCTACACCATTCAACCGAGCTCGGCCTGTTGTTCCCATTGCTGTTGTCCGCCCCCAAAACACCGAGGATGTCTCTGGTTTCGTAAAGTGTGCGGCAAAGCACGATGTCAAGGTGCAGGCAAAGTCAGGAGGCCATTCATATGCGTAAGTCCACTCTAACCATGTTCTATGAGAAAATGACCAGTATCTGAAGATGCCTGCAAACCATCCAGTAACCACGGTGAGTTCATAACGCATTTTACTTCCTGACCGATTGATTAACAAGTTTCTTTCCTTGCTTAGGATTGGGAGGAAAGGACGGGTCTCTGTCAATAGACCTTCGAAACATGAAATACGTGATCGTCAACGAGTCTTCATGGGACGCCACCATCGGGGCCGGCAGCTTGCTTGGTGAGATTGACGACGCTCTGGAGAGGAAGGGAAATCGGGTGTTTCCTCACGGGACATGCCCAGGTGTAGGTATTGGAGGACATGCAACAGTTGTAAGTGTGGTTCCTTGCTCAGTCTTTTGCTAGAAGGGAACCTGACTAACCTGGACTAAGGGCGGTCTTGGTCCTTCCTCCAGAATGTGGGGAGCTACCCTCGACCACGTCCTAGAGGTCAAAGTAGTAACTGCGAACGGGACCGTCGTCACAGCGAACAAGGAGTCAAACGAAGACTTATTCTTCGTAAGCTGTGAAGCCCTTCTCCTATGAAAGTGTGCCGAATCTAATGTCATTAGGCTATGAGAGGGGCAGGTGCAGGCTTTGGCGTTGTTACAGAGTTCAAGATACGAACGCACAAGAAGCCACCAACAACCATTCACCTCATCAACCGGACACCATATAATAAGCTCGAGCAAATTGTTGAGCAGTTTCTAATCTGGCAAACCCTTACGGAGGATCCCAATCTGGATCCGCGTTTCGGCACCGAGTTTGTCCTAGAGCCACAGGGTTCCAAGATCACCGGAACATGGTTCGGAACGAAGGAGGATTTCAAAAAGTCGGGGATCCTGGAAAGGCTTCCCGGCGGTCTAACGGTCGTCGAATCCAGCTGGGTTGAAACCGCTCGCTGGCTTTTCGACAACGCCCAGCTCTATCTTGCCGACATACCTACCGAATTTCTATCTCGAAGTCTTGGACTCAGAGAGCAGGACCGGCTCTCACGGGCTGCCACCGAGAAACTCTTCAGAATGGTTAAAGAGAATGCCGAGAAGATCAACGCTAAATGGTTTGTCATATTTCACGCCGCTGGGGGCGAGCTCTCAAAACCTGCCATGGATTCCACCGCGTATGCTCATCGTGATAAACTTCGGTTCTATACATCATACGGTTATAGCCTTCGAGGGCCGTTGAGCGGGCCCAAGGAGGACCTTCTCATGGGTATTCATGAGTTTATCATCGAAAACATTTCCAAGGGGCCACACACAACATACCCCGGATATGTGGATCCATACTTGGAGAAACCTCAGGATGTTTATTGGGGATCTAACCTGCCCCGACTTCAGGAGATCAAGACTACATGGGACCCTTCAGACGTTTTTCACAACCCCCAAAGTGTACGGCCATTATAGCCGATACTAGTACAAGTGGTTTAGGGCGGTACTCGTGGTATACAATAGTTTCTCGATCTAAGGTGCCTCTGAATACAGTCATACAATTTGTAGATGGAGCACGAACACGCTACCTGAAGGGAAATTGAGGCCAGTTGAAGAAGTGGCCGCAGAAAATATTCAATTTTACCTGTGCCAATGCCGAGACCAGTGAAGCCGATGCTCTATTTCGGGTGGATAATTAAAGCAAGATAGGTTACTGCGTAAGACAGCAACAAGCTCGTGTAGATATAATTGAAAGGCTCTAGTAAGGACGTGCCACCAGGTTAGAGCATGTCGTCTAAACATCAGCCAAGAGGATGTAAGCGAACACCTTGACTTACACGCAAAAAAGGTATTTGCGGAGAAGATTCTTTGCTACCGCTTTCATGCCGGTCACAGTCGTAACTCTCTCCGTCTGGGGAACTTTTCTTCAGTCTTCACGCTTAAGTTTCTCTGCGCTAGAAATAAAGTTACGACAGAACAACTGTCAACCGAGGCATTTCATCAAATGTAAGGCAGGCGTATTCAAACATTATTAGATATAATTAACAGGACTTGTGAAGGGTCACAAAGAAAACCGGTGGATCATCCTGTCTAAGCCTCCATTCGGGTTCCTTATAGAAGGTGTTCTGGGCCTTTGCAATGTGACACATCAAGCTTGACAAAACTTACACTAAGCGAATCAAATTGATAACTCATTCAACCATTCAATCACTTGAGGGCCTATCAAGCCGCGGGACTGATACCATGCAGAGTCTGCGCATATGAAAGCATAGCATAGATTAAAGCTTTGTCTCCTCCTCTTTGCCGTCGTAGGCGAAAGCTTTTATGAATGAGTCAGTCTTGACAAAGGGATAAGTCCCTTACATCTGGTGTAATCCAAATGCGAAATTGTTTCAACCCGCTCAATGGGATTAATGAGACTAAAGCTATGAAAGGTAAATGGCCAATTCATGATGATTATGCTTGTGGAAAGCGGCTTTGAGAAGTTCTTATATGGGAAAACTGAAACGACAAAGCAATCTCATTACTGTCGTTATGATTGATGACGAAGCCACTTGGACTTTGTCACACTTTTGCAACCACATCTGATTATTTTCCAGTAATTGTAAATGTGTTACAACTGCATCACAAAAAACACCCAAAAGTAGCGTGAATGATCAAATTCTTACTATGAATACTTAACAATAGCCAGGGCCACCACTTTATGACATACTTAGGCAATCTATACCTTGAAACGAAACGCTTTGCTTTAAGAAGGCTTTGCTTGTCGAGCCCTTCGTCATTCTGGTACGTTGCTTCTTCACCTCCACTCCTACGCTGAATCACTTGCCATCTGCGGGGGAAATCGATCCATACAAAATTTCATAATGAAGTCAACTTCCAAGCTCGACATCGAGGCTTCGGCCAATTGCGGTACAAGCACACAGGCTGGACAGTATACAGCACCAAGTGGACAGACCTGGGCATCTTGCGTCATCTTGTAGATACGAGTCATGATGTCTGACAGTTGCGACGAAAGATAAGACTTTCACTGCATGCTAGGTAAGATCCCTACCACGTTTGTACGCGCGACTGTAAAACTAATCCTTGGGTGCCGGGCGAAAGTTTATTGGAAGAAATTTTGAGGTCATTTTGGTTTGATTGAAATCAACGTGGTGCTTGTTTATGGTGGGTATGATACTACATTGCCGTTGATGATGTCTGGACGCGAAGTAGAAAAGGCACAACATTATACGCAGTTTAGCCCGATAGATATGATGGCTTTGTTTGAAATTTTACAACGATTACTGGTCATCCACTGTTCCTCCTGTGACGAAGGATAATAAATGCAGACCTATATGACGAAACCCCTAGCTGTGATAATTATATGATCTACCTGCTGGCTTTATAAGACTGGGGGTGGTCTTGCTCCGCTGCCTGGGGGGTTTGATATCAAATTAAACGTGCTAATATTGTTGTCCCACTTATATCCCGACGGATTCCAACTCAACTGTCTGAGCCGGGTTTTGGGGGCTGGTTTGTCACTATTTACAAGATAGGAAGAAGAGTGAAGCGCAATCATGATCTCACAAGCTTCTTGAAACAGAAGAACAAAACATGATCGGAATTGTTCCCCATTGAAAGAATCCATTTTCTGCACTGTAGTGTTGGTCATTCACTTGGCTTCACACGGCAAGGGGTCCTTTGTTTCGTTTTTTTTGGAATTTGTATTGACTTTGCCTACATTCTTTATCGAAGTTGAATTTTTTCCGCCAAATGAAGCCCAGGTTACCCAGGCCTACCAGTTTGAGAAAGGTATCTTGGAAAGCGACAGACTGATCAAAGAATGTGGGTTAAGGAGCGAAATGTAATGCCGCTGAAAATGCGAAAATCCCAGGTGACGCCCCGTAGAACTGCGAAAGCGTACAGAAACAACAAGAAAAATATTGGATTTACCAGCCCAAGTTAGCCATGACGTTTCGGCGCTTGATGTTGCGGACGTGTCGGGCTGAGCGAGAGCCCCTTCGCGCTACACTGCTGGCGCCACTGGCGATGCCGCCAGCCGCTTTTCCTGCTGCAGCAGCTCCGCCTCCAGAAGCGTCCTTGGCCTTCTTGGGGTCAGCAGCAGCGTTGTCCTTGGTCTTAGCCTTCGCATCCGGAGGTGGTGGTGCCGCCGCCGCGGTGCCATTCGCGGCTGCGGGGGGCGGGACAGCCGCTCCCTTGCCTTTGGCATCTGCCTTGGCATCCGGAGGAGGTGGTGGTGGTGCCGCCGCCGCGGTGCCATTTGCGGCTGCGGGAGGCGGGACAGCCGCTCCCTTGCCTTTGGCATCTGCCTTGGCCTTTGCCACGGGTGCCGTACCCTTTGCGTCCGGTGGTGGAGGAGGGGGGGCGGCAGCATCAGCAGGTGGCGGAGGAGGAGCAGCACCGGCGGGCGGCGGTGGCGGAGGAGCAGCACTACCGGCAGGAGGCGGAGGAGGAGGAGCGGCGGCAGCACTACCGGCAGGCGGCGGGGGAGGTGCCGCTGCATTTTCTGCCGCAGCCGCATTTCCTCCTGAAGCTGCACTTCCTGAACCTGAGTCCGAGGTTTGGGCATTCGATGTAGTGCTTGTAGAGTTTGATGAGGCACCTTCAGCAGCCAAGGGAGCCGACTTGGTAGAAGAAGATCCATCACCTGGACAAAGTTAGTTAATCATTCACCTGTCGGGAGGGGTATGGTGCAACGAACTTTGAGCTGAACTGCCAGAGTCGCTTTGGGCAGACGCGCCAGCTGCGTTCGAGCTGGAAGCGGACCCATCGCCGGAACCAGTATTAGCAGCGGCGCCATCACCCGCGGTCGCATTAGCAGCGGCACCATCGGCAGGGGGCGGCGGAGGGGCGGCACCATCGGCAGGGGGCGGAGGAGGAGCAGCAGCAGCGCTACCAGCAGGCGGTGGAGGAGGAGCCGCACCAGCAGCAGGCGGCGGAGGAGGGGCCGCACCAGCAGCCGGGGGTGCCGGAGGGGCCGCACCAGCTGGGGGTGCTGGAGGAGCCGCACCAGCAGCAGCTGGAGGTGCCGGAGGTGCGGCACCGTTAGCCGGCGGCGCTGGAGGAGCTGCACCGGCAGCTGCGGGTGCCGGAGGAGCGGCACCAGCCGGGGGTGCTGGAGGTGCGGCACCGTTAGCAGGCGGCGCTGGAGGAGCCGCACCGGCAGCCGCGGGTGC
>MU842920.1:27195-58915 GCA_030867305.1 Colletotrichum zoysiae | reverse complement strand
GGGGGTGCTGGAGGTGCGGCACCGTTAGCAGGCGGCGCTGGAGGAGCCGCACCGGCAGCCGCGGGTGCTGGAGGAGCCGCACCAGCTGGGGGTGCTGGAGGAGCTGCACCGGCAGCAGCTGGAGGTGCCGGAGGTGCGGCACCACCCGGAGCAGCAGCTGCTACTACTCCTGATGAGGAGTCCTTGGCTGATGATCCAGTACCTGTATAAAATGAGCCGGCTGTTCAAGAACGTGGTGTATATAGCTAGACAAACCTTGAGATGTCGCTGAAGAAGAGCCACTTCGGGCGGCTAAGACACCGCCACTACCGCCTAGTCTCTGCACATAGTCTCTAATGTCGACATTTCGCGGCCGGACGGAGCCAATGTCTACAGCCCGCTTGGCGTCGGCTGGGGACTCGATATCTCGGCGAGCATCGTAGTTGGCTGTCACCGCCGCATTGAAGAGCAGTGCTGCCACAGCGGCTTGGCGCCAGGAGAGTGTCGGAGCCATGGCGGACCAGTGCTCTGGTCAGAGATATATGATCAAAGATGCAAGAATAAGAAAAAGGTTCTGAGACGTTAAGCCTAACAGAAGAAGAAGTGAAAGCTGTGGAATCTACCCTGTAGATTGCGACAACTGTGATGAGTAAATGAAGAGAATATAAAAGAAGATGATGGGTCTACAGCATGAGACTGGAGCTATGGAACTTCAGACAAAAGACGATGGGCTCTGTCTACATATAACATTCCAGCCCGGGGAGCGTGCGGGATCATGATACTCCACCGGGGACGACCGGCTGAACTTGCTTTCTTTTGAAAACCCGTCATAGCGATGATCAACCAACCCAGGCAATATTTGAACTGGGACAGGGGCCAGTTTGACACGGGCATGGTGAGAGGGGCCGGTTATGATACCAGACAAAGCAAATGGCGTGGTCGGAGTGGATGTGGAGCCAAGCCAAGCCAGCAAGGCAAGGAGCGGCCGTTGGGAAGCTCACTTACTCAAGCCGGAGAATTCGACATTCAACAGTTTCCGGCTTCAGACTGAACAAAAGAGACGGCGCTGCGACGAGCTTGGATAACTCTTAAATCCAAAATTAGATGTAGATGTTGAGATGATTCAGGCTAAAGGGTGTGTATCCTGAAGGGATAATGTTCAGGATCGATCGGCAAGTCGGCCTCATTCTAGAAGGGCACGTCGGTTCTGATGACCATGGCTGGGAGACAAGCAGGCTTAATGATGCCACATCTGCAGCGGCCCGCGGTGATGCGCGCTCAGATCCTGTCCTTGGGGAACCGGATCCTTACGAGGCTTTCTATTGGTTTCGTGAAGCAACGTATGTGGGGTTATGTTTTGGCCCCTAATAATAGAGGATCGGATATGCTGCGAGGTCAGTCTGGCGGCCAGGGCTGCCTCGCGGGAGGCTGCCTCAGAAGGGCGAGCCCCTTTTGGAACAAGGATTCTCGCGGATCGGAAAAGCCTCGTGTGTAATTAAGTCAATTGTCAAGTCGACGGGGACTAACGACAGAAAGCCGTTCAACGAGCAACCAGACAGTTTCAGCTACGGAACCAATAGTACCCGGAGTGCCTCTACAGCACCATCACAGCATATGACGCTCGCCAATGGTGGGCGTGTTGGTTGTCACACTAAGTCGCAGATGTGTGCCAAAGAAGCGTGAGAGACATCGGACAACAGCAAACCTCACTCAGTCGAAGGTATTGTTCTTATCAGACGACTATTTTAAAAGTCGACAAGCTCGTTTCACATTGTCTGTCTCGAGGCTGTATAACTCACTAACAGGAGCTCCATAGAGACACAATGACATCGTGTTAGAACTTTATCAGACACCAACGAGCACGTGCATCGTCTCAAATGGGGGGGCCACACTGCATGCCTGGAACAGGAGCTCTCAGCAGCCGGCTGCTTTGGGGCGGGAGAGTCGGGGTTGTGGGCCTCGTGGCTGGATTGAAACTGGTTCGGCAACCCCGGTCATCTGAAATCACCCGTCTGTTCACACGAGCTGCACGCGCGTTCTCGTCTTCAATTATCCCATCGAAAGATTTGTAGTTAAAGATTAATTAGCATTCCGATGACAACCTAACAAGTTTCGCTCCGCTGAAGTTACGAAGAGTGGCAAATGCGCATTCCATGACAAGCCATGTCGAGCTTTATTTTTATCTTTAAGTCTTTATCAGATGGCCCATAGGGCACGGTTTCGAAAACCATCGTCACACCCTTCATGTTCGCTGACGAGTCACCAACTAACCGTAGCGGTCAGACACCCGCGAAACGCCGTGTGCGTTTCTGGAAAACCCCATAAAGGGCCAAGCAGTACTTCGTAGGTAGGTACACTAGTGTTAGCTATCGAGACTAGGGTCCGTATTCGATGTAACCAAGATTGGCTCCTCGGCCGAGCGATCGATTAGCGTGATTTGTTTTTTTATCAACAGGGGGAATCACTTATCCATGTCTATCTGCAGAGCCTACTGATCCGCTAGGATGTTTCTCTGACATAGACTGTCGAAGATCACCACAGCCACCTTTTAGATGTAGGAGGACATATATCGCATGAGCAGAAAAATACCATCAAGCTGCATCCACAAACCCGCCCCAGCTATACCGTCGATGTTAAGACGGCAGTAAACAGGTGCAACCCACTATCGTCTGACCTAAGGCCATGATCATAAACCCGGGAAAAAACATTTATCTGATGACCCCATGGCAACTGCCAAGAGCAGATCATGAACCAAGAGATGAAAATCAGATTTAATAAGTGCTTAACATAAGTTGTGAAGCCACAAACTAGACATTGTGTACTGCTTACCAGCGAGACCCCTGGGAGATTATCCCGGTATTTGTCAAATCTCTCGACAGCTCCAGTTCTCCTTTTGACCTCAATAGAAATGCCTCACGGTCAACCAAAGTATTTTCTCTGAATACGAATAGAATTTCGGGTTAGCTGAGCATCTCTATAGTCCTTGATAGCGGAAAGGCCGACTGGACATCTAAACCTGATATGTAAAGCAAGTTCAGGACGTTTCAAATTTTAGGCAGTCTCTACATATTGCCTACACGACCTAAGCACGATGACCTTGATCTCGTGTTTGCGATCCACGTGACCAGAATTAACCTTGGCAATGTTTCTTGTCTAAACTCTCAGGCTGTGAGTGTGATACCTACATCAAGGGGAAATCTTGTTCGCTTCGCAAGGGCACGGCATGAGGTCATACAAGATTATGACCAAAGGAAATCGTCCATCCAATACGGCCAAATTCTGCAGATTCGTCAACACCTTACTGGCAATTCACGCCAAATATCATTTGTCTGAATCCCTCGATCCGGCCTCAGGTCAGGCTCTGTATGGTATTACATGACCATGTTCGAAAGGGTGGGGTCCGCACTTGCGACGTCCCAACTCTAGCCTCCCGTACGCTATAATGGAGTCATTATACCGATATTGGTGAAACTTGGGGCGAAACCTCTTTTCTCCAGTTGTTCCTCTCGTCGGGTTCCACATTCGGGCCCGCCAGCTAGTTCGCGTTTCTTAAGTCAACCGATGACATTGAAGTGATCGCTCTTGATTCCCGAGCAGGGAATCCAGAATGCTTTATGCCGCACGCCAGGGGCCTTTCGACCATGACAAGAGAGAACTCAACAATTGAAAATGGTGAACGTGAAATAATCCCCATGATTTTACACGTTTGCCTTATATTACGATATGAGTAACTTGTGTCGTTAAATCCGAACGTGAAAGCAAACTCTGAGGTTGTCCAAGCTCGTCGGCTCCGGAGCTGATTCACATAACACTGAAAATACTCCTCCGAAAAGTTCCCGCCCCTGTAGTGAAAGTTCCGGGCAACCAGCTGTCCGGCCATCCGAAGGTAATTTCAGGCCGCTGTTCTGGAGGGTTCGACGTGGTCCCGATGGAGAGCCGGTCGGCGCAAAAAGGCAAAACTCTTGCAGTCGCGCACTAATGGACACTGGGTTGTAGCCTGCATGGAGTGTGATCCGACACGCAAGTCGACGCTTTGCTTCAGGCAGATTTCCAAATACTCCAAGGCGGTTTATCCTAGTCATTCAACCACAGCTAACTCGGGTTTTCCGACAGCGCAAGCTCCAGTCCGTAGATTGAGGACCGCTGTAAAGGGGGAGCCCCCATTTACTGACATGTTCATTCACCGATCACGTATCAAAGACAAATGTAAAAAGTACGTCCACTGGGAATCAAATATGCCACAGGCAAAAAGTCTCATGTACTCGATGTGTCCATTGCCCGCTTCTGGCTTGGTGCTTTCCTGTGACATCAGGGGATCTTCATGCATTTTAACCCTGGCTCGGCATGGCCCTGTTGGCCGTAGCTTCCCGCCATCCGCCGGATGAACCCAACCCCATTAATTAGCTTCGAGACTCCTTCATCCAACCATAATCGTCCCATTGTGACCGTAACCACAGTATCGTGATTATGACGGAATAACCACCAGGAGAAGGGCAGGCGGCGCGAATACTACGGTTATAAGCCATTCTGCCAATACTAGCGGCGGCGGTTCTGACGACCCTTAGACCCGTCGTGCGAAAAGACGTAGACGTGCTTGGACGGACGCGGGTAGCAAGCTACAAGTGACCGGAAGAAAAACGCCATTGTCCACCCAGGGGAATTGATTCAAGTCATGTGTTAGCTTGAGGAAACATGAAGAAAAAGAAGATGCAGATCTTATGATCAACTGTCAGACATGAGGCAGAGAAGCAATCTAGCCAAGAGCATACTCGTTGGCCGAGGATAGTTTTCAATTTCATCAGACAGGGGATAAAATCGACCTGTCAATTACCCAGGTATCCTAACTACTTAGTACAAGTCCAGGATGCCAAGATTCTTTCGATGGATAGGAGGCGCCAGACACATTCCCTCGGTATTGAAGACATGCCTTTCGACATTTTCGCCCCAAGACCATGGTTACTATGGCTTGGCAACCGCCGGTGTCTGATACAGCCTGCAGCATTATTGCAACAGAGGCGGTGCTACTTAATAACATCCCCGCTCAGGTTGCACAGACTGAAGCAAGGCACCCCAGCACAAACTTCCTCTCTGAACCCCCTTTGTCTCAATATTGAGGCGATGGTGTCGTTGTGCCGGAGCTGGATTCTGTTAGCGCCTGTCGCGGATACAACCCCCCTAGGGCCCCGAGGCACTGATCGCAAGCATCTGCCGATCGATGAGCGAGCCCCTTGGTTACTGGGAGATTCTGCACCAGAGTCCGATTCGCTTGGAAAACAGGAAACCGACTGTGAGTGATCCTGGATATTGTTGGGCACCAGTGAACTTTGATACCTCCATGGGAAAGACATCCGACAGATCGACGCTCCTCAGTTCGGCAGATGTCCGGAGACTGGCCCGTTACCAATCCTGAGGTCACTTACCGGATCCTCAGTGCCGCTAGGTATCAGGCTGAAGCCACAGATGAGTAATGTCTCAGTTCGCCCGCGCAGTGCCCGAGCCGGTGAGTAATTCATACCTATAGCTTTCTCCCGAATTCCATACAGACATAAGAATTCTATCGAAGGCGATGTCGCACTTCCCAACAATCGATTTATTTGTGGGTTAGGCACGGTTTTCGTGGCTCGCTGTATGCCATACTTGGAGTATGACGCTTCAACACGTTACACCGAGCTTGGGAACATCACTCAGACCTACTGATGACCCAGAAGTCCGTACGGACAAATCCACAATGCTGCCACAGGTACTGTGACCTCAAGAATATTTAGACATCATTGTCCTCTTGTATCTTTCTGTCAATTTGCAATGCCCCTGAATGTCGTTTTAACCAGTGAGTCTTCATGACTGAGGCCAGAGCATTTCCCCCATTCTTCTTGCCACTAGCTACCATCTTATCGTCGCTGCTGGTACAGTAGCGGATCAGAAGATGCGGTACGAAGTAAATTCAAGGTCATCGATAACGGATTTATTGGACCAGCCATCCAAAACTTTCGGCATAGCTTTGACTTCACAACCACATGCAAGTTTGAACGTGTCTTCTTACCACTCTCCTATTTTCATCACCATAGCTCTTCTACTGTTATGTATCCCCTCCGTGCTTCCCATGTTCTCTCTCGTGGGTGGTGTTTCACAGATCATTGAGACTTTGAGCCTATAATCAATACTTCTTCCACGCTTATACAGTTACTAATATCTTCTCAATACATATATTTTGATACCTACACGATCTTCGTGCTAGAAACGGACACGCTATTTGTTCACGATTCGGCCGAGCTTATCGTACTCCTTGTAACATTATGGACCCTAAACCTCGCAGCATCAATGTGCATTTCCGCACCTAGCTTTTGGAAGCATCTTCTCTAGCTACGGCCATCTATACTACCAACAATCTTTCATGTTCTTTACACTTTGACAGACGAAACATAGGTGCAATCTTTACAGCTCCATACCTCTGCAGATAACAGGGTCATGCGCTATATTTTAGCGAATTATATGCAGCTTCCCTACAGCACGAGAATAACGTAGACCATAGGTACAATATTAAAACAGTAGACAAGAGATAGGATTAACAGATAATTCTCTATATGCAGTATTGTTTGCATGAATCTATCGATTAACTCACATGCTGCTATTTAATCATTTACCGTTGGATTTTGCTTTGCCATTTCTCAGGTCAACACTGTTACCGCTGGTTGTGGAACACAACAACACCATCAACATATGTGGACATCCCACTGGAGTCAAAAAGCATGCAGCTATGTACCCCGCCTGCTGAAATTTCGGCATAGATTTGTGCTCAAAACTTGTAAACGAGTAGGAAGACTCATGTGAGAAGGAAGAGGACCTTTAATTTGCAAGACAGCAAGAAGAGAAAGCTCAACGGAAACTAGGGCAGCAATCATAACGTCTAAGGCGTTGAGGACGCTAGCCTCAAGTAAAAGGTAGAATGGAGCCACCGCTGAAGAACAAGACAATAGTCGCCTTTGTGGCCTACGAAACAACCAACATCGACAACGACGCCGGCCTCACAGCCCGCCGCCCTGTGTGCATTTGGCTTTGACGACGCCACCTCAGAATACCTCCACCCCTGTCATATCGCTGCTCTGGCGTACATATTTGAGCGCATATACCAAGAGCGGGCGCTAATGAGGGATTACCAGACCAAATCGAGGATATCGCTATGCCTGTGCATGCCCCATCATTCCCTGGCAGATGTTATGAACTATAGAAGCAGCGGGGATTCAGGAGAAATCCAAAGCCCATCGAATTTCACGGAGGCAGCGGCAGATTTGATTATGCCTTTTCCTGGTTTGTCGACCGTGTGAAGGATTGTGTTCAACATTGTGAGACCGAGCTGAAGAATGGTCTCACTATCACGCGAGGTACGTTTATATTAATTGACTTGCTCAAGGAGGATGCCGGGAAGTCGGGAAGCTGGATGGATTCACGTAATTGGGAGCGAGTTAGTCGCCGCGACTACGGCCACCTTTTATTCGTTAGCTTCTACCCACGTGACGAAAGTTGGGAGCTTGTAGCAGGCGAGCCATCAAGCGAGGAGCGGAGGAACCATATCGGTTGTAACAAAGTGGCATTTGAGTTGACCAGGTAACTGCTACGCAATATTGAGCATGGGATTGAGAAGTTCCATGATCATTACGTAGCTGTTGAATCATTGGGTTTAAATCTGAAAAAGTCTCAAGCAGAAGTGAACGACGATGACGAGGATTAGTTTGGAAAATAGATGGGCAGGCATGGTTACCAAACAGGCCTTACTTAAAAACATACACAATTAAATGAATACCATATACGGCCAAGATATGTATATAGTGACAACAGAATAAGATGGCTTAGTTGTTACTTACTGCCTGAATTCTATGAAGCACGATAATCTATGTAACTGCGCTCTAACGCTGGCTTTTCTGGCGGCAATATGGTTTCACTGATGAAACCGCAAGAGAAAACGTCGCCATTGCTCTTTCAGCTCTATGTAACAAGAATCTTAGCATGTTATGCACACTAACCGTCCCGCAAGATTTGACTCCTTGGGTTCAGGATTGATCAATTGATCTATGAAGCTATAACCGGTGTTTCCATCCCTTCAATCCCAATCCTCGTCCCACCTTTTTACTTATATCATATTATCCCTAGCTATATCTCGCTTTATCTCGAGTCTTATACAATCTTCCAGTAATTCGATGGCCTTAATAGGGCTCTATATTCGTCGCTAGTCTCTGAATTCAGGGAAAGGGTTTAGGACAGCTAAACTCACTTCGGCATTTATCTTCCATTACTATGATAGTGAGGATAAATAGAGAAAGCTGTTTCTGCTTGACGTTATTCAAAAACTACTAGTCGCTTGAGTCTTCAGCTGATTGAGTTACCACTAGGAGGATATCGGAAAATGATGATGTTGAGGGTAAGGATAGAGAGGTCTCTTATAGTAACTACAAATCAACACATAGTAGGTATCCGTCAAGTCTAGCAAACCCAGGCCTTTTATATTGCTAACTTTGATAATGGGGTGACTTCAATTAGGTCTGGTTTCCTCTTTCGAAGCATCATTTAGACCTCAAATTTATAGAAACTTTGGAAGAAACGCCGTCAACCACGGACGGGCACTAACGCAAGCCTGGGATCGAATAGCACACACACGCAAGGCCTAGCCGAACTCCATAAGGGGATGCCATAGGTGAGGTTTAGTTCAGGCTCATGGCCGCCTTCCCAGCTGTCCCCGTCCAGAACATAGTTCTCAAGTCCTGCTGCTTCCTTGGCCAGAGTTACCTAGCTTTTTGGAGCAAAACAAGGTTGTAAAGTGGTACAGCCACAATTTCTTCAAGTCGGACTCATCGCGAGAGGCATTTATGTCATTTGCTGTGCGCCAAGTGCAGCACCGTAGCTTCTGTTGTAATAAAAGACGTGATCCGCTTCAGAGGCAAAGTGACTTCAGAACAATTCCCAATTCCTACTATTAGTTTATAGTAGGTATTGATAAGTCATCCTCGCCTCATCCGGGTTGTTATAGGAAGGTGAGCAACAGCGGCGAAACTCACTCAGCTTACCCAGTTGGGAAGAGGATGACAACCCGAACAAGCCCCAAAACGCAGATTCCACATAACGGCGAGAACAAGAGCATTGCCACTTCATGGTAGGTGAAAGATGGATATTAAGGGGGCTTCCACTTCATACAGGCAAGTCGGCACTTGACTCCCGAGTCCCGACCCAGTTGCACTAGTACGTGCACTTTACTAAACTAGTTGCGGCTTCACTAATCGAATTCAAGTAACACCCAATCTCAGTCGGGGAATGAGAGTGGCGATCATACCAGCCCACGAAAAAAAGACCATGCGCTAAGGAAGCTAACTCTCACGACGCTGGCCGGCTTAAAAAAGTTGCTCCCAGTGGATGCACACAATGGCGAGTGTGTCTCTGCTGTTTCTTCTGTGCCAAATCTCTTGATGACTTGGGCCATATTTGGCTAACCTGATATCTAGCGGTAAACCATCGGTTATTATTGTCCTTTTACGTGCTTCTTTTAGACCCTGACTCTGCCTCACTGTTCCACCAACATGTCAATCAATGACCACCCGCTTCACACAAACGACGGCGCTACCATTCGAGAATGACTAATCGCCATGCCCCAAGCCACGCCACTTCTCCCAGATGGAACATTCTCCAAGAAAGTATGGAGTCTTCTTGTATTAAAATCAATAAAGAGCACCAATCTGCTCTTGAATCAATACAGTTATGGAGTCGACACGGCCCATCAATCAATGCATCCTGGCGAAAATTGCGAAGCAAGGCAAGCGACGCTTGACTACCTTTGTATATTAGAGGCAAGTAACAGCCTTTTTCTTTCTGTTGATAAGCATTCTTGGGAACGGATAGGTCGGCATTGCCATATCAGCGAGTTTCTGGGCCACTGGGAGTGTTGACCATGTTGTTTCATCAAACCTCATGAGGCTCAAAGTCGTTGGTGTCGTCAGTCTTACTCGTCTGTGTTTTACAACCTATACAGAGCCATTTATAGTCATGCAACCCTCTCTACTTTACCTAACTCTCACTGCTTGCACAGAACAACGGCTATCGCTTGTCAGTGTTTTTTCACATGCAGACTCTTATCCCGAAGGGGTCTAAGAACATGTCAGACGGGCACCTTCTGGTTGGATCCCCGAAGAAAGAATTGCATGAGAAGCTGTGGAATACACGACAGGGCAATGTTCTTCCCATTTTCTTGCCGATATTAAGCCAACGGATCTTGAGGAAGCCAAATGTTGTGACGGACCTCCTCGCGTTCGTATACCGAAAAACGAGCGGACACTTGAGGGATGTTGTTGTGCTGCATGGGAATGAAACCCCGAGCCTTGTTTAACTTTGCTAGCAAGCTTGGATATCTCATCAAGTGCATTGTCAGGGAAGTCCTTGATGCCATGAATGAATCGCCGCCATGGAGGCGCATGGGGCATCGTGCGGCTTCTAGTTAGCAACGAAATAACTGATAATGAAACTTGGACACGGAAGGAGAGAGAAATTAGAGCAAATAAGGTTGTGCTCATGCTGCAAATGGTTTTTATCCGAAGATCTACGTACGATCCGCTATTACGTAGGTAGGCATGCGTGGTACCCATGCGACCGAAGTCTATTCAATTCGTTGCCGTGGTGCAGCGGTAGCGAATAACTGACATCGGAATCTATGGGCGACCCAACGCTGCCGATGTGGTAATCTCCAGACATTTCCGACGTCAGGGTTACTTTACTAATTGCAGTAGACCGGATTTGTGGCGACTGTGGGATGAGCTAAAGCATTGGGGCTTAGAGCGGCGTCGTAGGATGAAGTCATTGTCATTGGCGTTGCACATCATCTTTGCGCCTGTTGTGTATGTGGATTTGACTCGGGCATCGATAAGCCACCGGTATCCTGGATGACCCCTTTCCCAAGTATACATGCAGCATTCGAGTGCATGATACTGCCTATCGGAGCCAATGCTCTTTTAATTCCAACGATTGTATAAGAAGAGTCCTGTTGGAAGGAGAAAAAGAAAGCCTTGGACAAAAAAGATGGGTATCATTTACTGGGACCATCCTTCAGCATGATCGATTCGTGATTACCATACGGAGTACGGAGTACATGCACAACTGTTTTAAGCCAATAGGGCGATGGCTTTTGCGTTTAGTACACAATGGAGCGGCCCGAAGGAAATCATTCACGCGGGAGAGAGAGTGAGTCAAGGCATACAAAGACAATCTTGCGACAGGGGGATGCTAGCCGCCTCCCTCATCCGCGTTAACCGTTCTTCTCTCCTCCCTGGCAGGCTAACCTGATTACGCCGCCGGTTTACCCCTGAAAGAGGGGAAAGTCGGCAGGACTCTGACTGCAGCCTGGCAGGCTGGGCACCCTGTGCCGCATCGGCACCTTAGCTGCACATCTTGGCAAACTGCCGACAGGCCAGGCACTGGTAATTATAGCAGCCAGTCCAGCACCGTAGTGAAGAAGCCTGCAACCTACAGGTGGAGAGATTCAATGACGGAGTCAAAGCTTCGTCAAGAGAAGAAGAAGAGGAAGAAGAAGAATAATTAATGGCCGGAAAATGAAGAAATAAAAAAACCAGTTCATCTAACAACTTTAAAGCTTTCTGGTTACGTTGATGACTCTCGAGGGGGAAAACACCCCGGCCGTCCGCCGGACCTGGATGGTTTGCCGCGAGAGGCAGTGAGTTGACTGAGTCGGGTATAGTCTCACTTACAAGTGGAGTCATGAACGGGGCCTTCCTTCGGTCGCTGTGTGCTCAATGCGACGGGGGGGCTAAACTAGCGTGCCAGCTCACACGTTGGCAAAGAGGGTGGGTGTGCCGGGCATTGAACATGGAATTTATCTGTTGGTTAGGATTTTCACTCGGCGTCCATGATGTGACGACACCGACCTGGGCTATTTGAACTAGTTGGTTCCCGTACTCTCTTCGGCCCTGGCTCTTGGTCGGGTTTCCTATGATGGTTTCTTCGCCTGCTTTTGCCATCCGTTTGCCTTCAATATGCGATTCTCCGTCGTCTGTGCCGCCGCTCTTTTCGCCCCGCTCACACTCGCGGCGGGCGATACTCTTGAATACAAGTCAACGCCCCCTGGGCAAGTCATCAAGAACGGGGTCAAGCTTCGGATTCTCCCCGTCGGTGACTCCATCACCTACGGCTTTGCAAGCAGTGATGGCAACGGTTACAGGCTGGAGCTCGCCAATGACCTTCTTGGTAAGTCAAGCATGCAAGTACGCTGGCCGATGGTCAGCACGACATTTCAATGACATAGGGGTGCAACCCAGGCATTGGCAACAGGACCTGACGATTTGGTAGCAAACGACGTTGTTTTTGCCGGGACACTCCACTCTGGCAACATGACCGACGGGTACCATGTAAGTCGCGCAATAGAGCCCATATTTGCGGTGTGTCCTTTTTCCTAACATTCGAGAAGGCGGGTTGGCCTGGCAAAACAATTCAGTACATCGCAGACAATGTCGGGCCATCACTGGCACAGCGGCCAAACATTATTCTTCTCCATGCTGGCACCAACGACATGAACCGGAACCGTACCATCTCTGTAGAAGGCAACGATCCGGAGGGCGCCGCCGATCGACTGGGCGGCCTCGTCGACCAGATGATCGCTGCCTGCCCTGACGCCACTATCCTCGTCGCCCAAATCATCAACACCTGCCTTGAAGATCAGAGGCCGGCAACGACAGAGTTCCAGCAGCTCATCCCCAGCGTCGTTAAGGAGCGAAGGAACGCCGGCCACCACGTTCTGGCCGTGGATTTCACGACTCTAGGCGACGCCATCCTCAGAGCCGACTGCGTCCATCCAACAGACGGAGGCTACCGCATTATGGGGGATTACTGGTATGACTTCATTGCACAGATTCCGAAGGATTGGATCAACAACCCTGTCGGCAATGACCCGGACAGGTCCCAAAACCAGGTTGCAAGTGCCTATAAGACCGAGTCGAATGGGACGAGTGCTGCTACTTCTCAGTTCAAAGAGAAATGGCTCATGCCTCTGGCATTTCAAGTAATGGTTACGATAATGATAATGAATAATCAAGTCATGTCTTAATGAGGTTCTTGATCATATGGCTCTAGACCGTTATAAACGAAATGACACAGGAAAGTGAAAGGACTATCGGATTTGGCATTGCACCGTATTCAACCAGGTAGTTCCTACAACAGTAAGCGTTCGGGGGAGAAGATACAATATAGAAGTGGTCAAGTTCCAATTGGTGAGAATGCCATGAAATTTGCAACGTTTGCGCACTTACCATGTAGGCCGATTCACTCCAACTGAGAATTCCACTTCACCTCTTACCTGAACGGCGCGTCATGGGCTGATATTACCCTCTCATCTACAGTGCCCTCACTCGGCTCAAGCTTCCAGAGTGATAATAGGCCGGTAATTGCAAACTCCTAGCCCAGTCTGGATCTCATCCAGATACTTCTAGCCCCGCTCTCCGACGTAGTGAATAGCAAACGATGATGCCACTCATCCTTGTCGGAAGGCCCTGAATGGTTGCAAGGCCATCGTCGGTGCGGGGTTGGCCACCGGGCTCTTGCGGATGGTTCTGGCGATACTTTTCTCGGGTAACTCTGACCCCTCGTTGGGTCGCCCGGGCAATATATGTATGAATGAGACACAGCCCCGGCACCATGCCCTTCTCGCGAACTGCGAAGCTCACCGATCGCCTCGAATTTCCCAAGCACAATCCAAGAAAGACCTTAGAGACAACCACATCAGCATGTCGAGCAAAAAAGACCACGGCTTGAAGCAGCATGGTCTGCCAGACGATGCCATCGAAGCGGGACATGAATTCATTGAGGAAGTCGAGGAAGAGGCGGTATGTACACCATGCTCTTGTCGCCAACATGAGACTGGTTATTGACTCGTCCATCTCACAGCGTCACGCCGCAAACGCTAGCTCGAAGCCTTCTATGGGATCTCAACAAAAGAAAGGTGTGAACCTCGAAGGGATGCAGCCCGGCAAACAAACAGGGCAAGAGAAGGCAGGCAAGAAAACCTAGCCGCAGGTCGTCTTGCATAGCTCATCTGCAGTTCACATGATCCAAAGCGTTGCGAAAAGGCGACCTGCTACAGCCGTCAGATTGACACCAAAGTTTTTTCATAGTGTTGTGATTTACCGTAACTGATGGGAGTTGATGTTGGTTATCGGGGAAATTTCGAGAGCGATCGAGTGTGGGATTGAACGGGTCTGGATGTGTAGCAAAGTGACATTTGAGAACCAAATTGAACGGGCTCTTGTTTCAAAGAAATTCGCCGGTTTCACTAAGCAAAATGCTGATAAAATTTGCCGATTGACATCAAAAATGTAATCACTGGTCATAAAACTTGTCGGCACAATAATACATGAGCCGGTTTTGTTGGACCCATGACTCGGGCAAGCTTTCTCCTGGAAACGCCGACTTCGGACGTTCATGACTAACCGCTAACCTAAGTAACCGGAGGCCAGGAGAACCGGGAGCGGCCAGAGCGGCTCACGCCAAAAACACCACTTTATCACATATCACAGTGGGCCGATTAACGCCCCCTTTCCCTCATTTTATCTCATGTTACAGCCAAGGCTGGCTGCCATGTCATCCTCAAAAGATTCATCGTACCACTTTGTTGTCCTCGGTGCCGGTGTCATTGGCCTAAGCACCGCACTAACACTCAGGGCCGAGTACCCCGGAAGTCTGATCACGATCTTGGCAGAGCATTTCCCGGGCGACTACCACATCAACTACTGCTCTCCTTGGGCGGGTGCTAATTGGTGTTCTTCGGCGAACGACAATGGACTCCTCGAGTCGTTTGACCGCGTGACCTTCAACCGGTTCAAGGAGATTGCAAACGCCAGCCCCGAGGCGGGAGTTAATATGTCGCCATTGAGGATGATCTTTGATTCCAAAATTGAAGACGCCGGAATCCTAAGCCAGGAGACTGGAAAACTCTGGTATGATGATCTGGTTGGCGGTGTTGTGCCATTGAGCAAGGACGAACTACCGAAAGGGGCCACGTTTGGGCTCGACGTGCCCTCTACGTTTGTGATCAATACTCAGATTTACTTACAGTGGTGGGCACCTATTCCCTTTGTCAAACTTACGTGCCCGAGCTCACGATCATAGGCTTCTTGAGAAATGCAGACAAAGCAACATAAACCTACTGCGACGTCGGATTCAGCACATCAAAGATGCATGGGTTTCTCCGGACGTGGCAGCGGTTCTCAATTGTACCGGCTTGGGATCATACTTCCTTGACGGTGTCAGGGACAAGTCAATGTACCCTACTCGAGGTCAAACGGTCCTTGTTGAACAACCCATTCAGCCTCTCAAGAGGATGTACTTCCGCTCGCCCCACCGGGTGAGCAACAACACTACTTACATCTTCCAAAGGCCACTTGCCGGAGGCATCATACTCGGTGGGTGTCGCCAGGATGGATGTTGGGACAGAGAAGTCGACCCAGTGTTGGCAAAGACCATCATAGAGAGGTGTTGCGCTTTGGCCCCTGAACTGGGTCGCCCCGAGGATCTGAAGATTATCAAACAAGGTGTCGGGCTGCGGCCTAACCGCAAGGGCGGCCCAAGACTTGAAGCTGAGAAAGGTGATAATGGCCTGGTAATCCACAACTACGGAGCATCTGGAGCAGGGTACCAGGCATCTTGGTGAGCTGCAACTATAATGCAAGGGCTTGACGATTGTGCTGACTGGTTTCCAGGGGAATGGCGGCACATGCTGTGAAACTTCTCAAAAAGCAGATTGAATCTGAAAAGGTGTCAGCAAAGCTTTGAGTTTCTACGACTCTATTGTGCATCAATGAACTCTATTAGGGTAATGCAGACGACCATTATAACTTCATCGTGTCTATATGCTCTCGCCCGGTAGACGGCAGGTGATGTTACATGAGAATTCCAGTAGCGGACTCGGGCATTAATACATCTTCAAGTGATATATAGAAACGTGAAACCAAGGCTATGAGAGTTATTACACACTCGGCCATTTGTAGTCCAACCACTTTTCAAGAGTCCGGTTCCAGGCTCCGCTGCCAAGCTGTATGTGTACCCAGGCGTCAACGAACTGCTTCCAAACGATATCTCTGGGAATCGCGTATCCCAACTCCTCAAAGTTGAACGGAGCACCAGGGTTGGCGATGCAGAGTTCGCCCTTATGCAGGTTTACCTGAAGCTCGACCTCAATGAGATCGGAGATCATGGCATCGGCCGTGCCGTCCAAGACCGCCTGGTAAACGGCGTTGTTATCCTCGACCAAAACGATGGTTGCAGACTTGAGGTTGGCGCGGTCGAAGGCCTCGTTGGTACCCCCCGGGTTGACGGCGACTCTGACGCCCGGCTGATCCAGGGACGCGAGGTCGGTGTACTTTGACGCGTCGGCGCAGCGAATGCATGCCGTCTTGCCCACCTTCTGGATCGCGGTCGAGAAGAATGCCGTCTTGGCGCGCGCGAGGGTCAGGCTGACGCCACCCATGGCGATATCGAATTTCCCCGCCGTCAGATCGCTAGTAATGTTCGCCCACTTCGTTGCCACCAAACGCGGGGGATTTGGGAGCCCCAGAGCGTTAGACAGGGACCGGGCCGCGTCGATATCCGCGCCGATGTAAGTCGTGTTGATCGCGGTGGTGTTTGGCAGAGTTGTCTGGTTGGTAACGAAATAGGTAAACGGCTTATAATCTCCCGTTGTGCCTACATTGATGTATCCGCGGGCCAATATCGTGTCGAGAAGCGAAGTTACATTGGCGTATGACAACAACGGCGTTGTCTCTTGAACAGCGCCGAGTTGTTCAGTTACGGCATGAGCGCTTAGAACAACAGCGCTGACAAGTGTAAACATCCGCATATTCACCATGTTTTGACCTGACAACTGGATATGTGTAAAGCCGAGAACACCGACAGAACTTTGGAGTAGCGGGTGAACAAAACTTTTATCGCCATCCAGAGCCCTCGTGGCCGATCCCGGGGCCCCGCATGTTCAATTGAGAGTGGACCTTCTTTATCATGGACGAGAAAGTTAATTACAATAGCGAAGTGTTTCCCATTGGTCAATTGAACGTAACATTATATGCCAAGATCAGACTAGCAGTGCTAAAGTGTGACTTTGATTGTGGTCTTCGCATCGTGACCTGGCTTTCTGGGTAGTATAATTCACATATATACCTTATTATCAACAAGGTTTCACATGCCTGGTTCTCACACCAAGCTTATCTCTTATCAATAGCAGCGAAATTCCCTATTCGACTCAGGTTTCGACCTTGTTTGGCGCATTCAGGTTATAACGACATGCAATAACGATTCCCTTGATAAAGCTTCATTTTAATCTCACTGCGTTGAGATGGATTGTGACTGTTGGCTTACAGATGCTTATCAAATAAGTTAGGTATTTTACCCCGTGTTTTAGCAAGTGAGAAAAGAGATGTACAGGACTGGTAAAATTAAGGAAAAGCACATCCCTTGCCGAGCAACTGCCGAGCAACACGCTATTGATGTTGTCATTCCGACTATGGCCTGGTCTTTACTTGTCTAATACCTCCTGTTGGGTGGGACTCTGGCCTTCATATATTCCCAGGCAGCTCAATCTCCCAAATAAGCATACAGGAGTGTGGGTTGGAGGAGACAGTCACACGAAAGGTCTTGGAAACTTTTAATAGAACAAATTACCTCCAGCATAAGCCTTCTAGCGACTAAGAGCAATTCTAACATCGGGAATCTCATGTTTTCGTCCCATTGTTCAGGGGGAAGTTGGGAGGTTCCTCGATTTAACCAAAGTTATGATGGCCCAGTATGAAATAGAATTTCTATCAGAACATATCTATTCAGCCCATACGTAGCCTTGGATTTTATTTACCATATGTAGCCAGAGGGGACAAAGATCTGGAATTAAGGTCATATTTCCCAGGGCCACTCATATTTTGTACATACTATCAATATGTAACCTTGCTCATTGACGCCAAAAGGAAAGTTCAATTTATTGGAAGCATGATGCTCTGCCTAGACAAATTTGCTGACAGAATTGACATGGAATGGATAGGTTCATTGATTTATTGGTTTGACTAAGAGTAAACATCTGTGTTGAACAGGGCGTAAAGAAGGGAAGCTATGTAAAGTGCTGACGAAGTAATCCACAACTTGAATGTTGAATAAGGGAAGCTGTGTAGAGGCTTGCGTGACCTCAAGAATTTCAGTCAGCCCGGCTTCCATAGCCTCGTAGCATAAATACATGTATGTCCACCAAGGGGGTTTAAGAACTCTCGTATTGGTACTCGCATTTAAGGGAAATAACATGCCTGGCTCGGTGTGACCTATTCTCACCTCTCGACGGGCACTACCAAGTTACATTGGAAGCATCGACCGCGTGCACTGTGACGATAGTTACAGACGTTGAAATCTTACAAGTCTTCCTCGCCGTTGCCAGTTCAGCTTCTATTTCTGGTGTGCTTGCCGGGACTTGGTACGCAGCGAAAGTCGGAGCGCCATCGTGGCTCGGCGCAGGTTGCACGATCGTTTTTCGCCATTGGGCTGCCGGTGGTGATGGTGGGCGGTATCTTTCCTCCTCTTCCTCTTCCTCTTCCTTTTTCGCCTCCGACTCTTCTATCTCTCCCCGGGAATTGTATCGGGATGGGCACGCCGGAATAGGGCAAAGCTGACACATGATAGCATGCGATACCCGGGGTGGTTGATGGAGGAAGATAGCTTTGAGGGTTGGAATCTTTTTATTTCCGCGTTGTTGTTTTAGGCGGCTTTTATACCAGAGCTGGCGTGATTGGCGGATGAGTCAGAATACACTAGCGCTGTTGCCTCTTTGCTAGTCTACTTGAATAACCAATCATCTGTCTGCATGGTTCATGGTTCCCTCATCTGGACAGCATCTAGAGCATTCTTAGAACCCTCTGTGACTTGTGTTTACTTTGCATCTTTAAAGGTACCTACCTTTATCTATTATTAGCAGGTTTTCCTTCAAACCAATAAGCCTGGCTAGAGAGGTACAGGCAGTACTGAGAATATGTTCATTAAAGAGCGCCTTTTCTAACTGATGCAATGATATTCCCGTCCTCACCAAGGGGGAATAGGTTTTGGTGTTTATCAAAAAGAAAATTCACTGGGATGGAATGTTTGATGTAAATTTGTTCTTCAATACATATAAATGTGCATGAAACTAGACAAGTATCTGCGTTAGAAAGCAAATAGATGAAGAAGCGAACAGATGAGAATTGTATCTTGATGGTGGTGGATATGCGGTTCCGTGGCGGGTTTCTCAACGTCACATCTCAATCAGAACACAAAGTTTTCAGCAACAGCCTTGACTAGGTTCTCTGCAAGTAGCTTGTGGATAGCCAGACCGGCATGGTAGTTGTCTGTCCACAAACAGTCCCTCGAGCCGTAGCAGGTCGCATCCCTGGCGCCATACTTGGCAAAATTCTGGACGACCAGATCGAACGATGGCTTGGTATCAAAGATGACGCCCCTGACACCGCTGTTTGATGACTTGAAAGTGGCGAAGCGGTCTTTCAACTGCTGGTTGTATGACGCTATGTCCGAACGCAGACGGGCCAGGTCGGTCTCGGGCTGGCCGATCATGGCGGGGATCTGATCAGAGAAGGCTAAGTGCGCCCGCCCTGTAAGCGTCTTGCCTCAATTTCTCAACGTGGCTGAACAAAACTCACGAGGAACGGTAAGCAAGACAAAGTTCTTCAGACCATCGTTGGCGAGCGTCTGCAGGAGCTGGAAGTACCGGTCCATGACCCTGGCAACTGGGGCGGCCTGCCTGTCCCAGAAGGGCTCGCCGACGTCGTTGATGCCAATCCAGACAGCAACAAGGGTGTTGGCCTTGTTGATCTTGCTAGAGACATACTGGGTGTACTGGCTGACCTGGTCGTCGACGCAGTATTGCGCGTATGTATCGACAATTTGCTTGTCGGTGGTGGCGCCGGTGACAGCAAAGTCATAGGTCAAAACCAACGAGGTATTGAGGGTGCTGGTGAGGTAGCCGACCCAGTTAAGGCCATTGGAGGTGGTTTGACCCGGCAGAGCGGGGTTGCCGAGTGGGTTGCCGGCGGCCGGTAGAGTCCCGCCGGGCCAGAAGCCAACGGTGGAATAGGAGTCACCGCTACGGTGAGACTCATGTTAGATGGATGATGGTGGGGTTTAGAAGCAGTAAGACTTACAAGACTACAAGGTTTTTGGGAGCGGTCTGCCTCGAAGAGACATACGGGGTGGGACTTGCAAGTGACAAAGATAGGCTGGCTACCAGGCAAAGGGCTTGGGCGGAGGACTTCATTTCGTCAAGGAATGTTTTACGTCAGTGAAAGAGTACATGCAATACAAGGAGAACACATAAAAGAAGGGCAAAGTCAACGAGCGGTTGTGACCGCTTGGGAAACACTAAAGAAGAAACAGGCCGACTGGGATGGATGGTATGAAATGTTGAAGGGCGCATGCTGCACGGCACCCGCGATATATACATCGCCCTGGTTTCGACTGGCAAGAGTTGATAATCCAGCGCTAAGGGAGCTCCCTCCTCACAAAGTCTGCGTCACGGTGCGTGTGCAGTACATTGAGCTCCTCATATTCTGCCAAGTCATGGCCCAGCGCCGATTGGTGGAAGTCTTCGTGGAAGCTCGGGCCGGAGCAGTGCCACCCCCAAAGAGGACGAGATCACAGGCGTTTTGCCGGAGCATGCGGGGCCGTCAGCGAAATCAAAGACGCAGTCCCCATGACGGAAAATGCTGGTCCTGCTGTTAGCTGCTCCTCGTCCCCCCCCGCCCGCCATACTAGCTAATCATGGGATGTTTGGGAGGTTGGCGCATATTAGGGAGGCTTTTCGCTCCGAGCAAAGATGTCGTTGCGCTGTGATGAATGCCGGGTGGGGTTTGAAGGCTGTGTGTTAATACTTGAGTTCTCATGGTTATCTTCAACTCAACCGAGGTTCCTGGCGGAGCATCACATCACTATCAAGTCATTAGGCTATCGATGAAAAGCCAATAATACGTTACATCATGAAACTTCGATTGCCTCTCCGCGACCTCAACAGAGCAACTAGACAACTTTTGTTCACAACTCGATTCAAGGTGTGTGTTTCAAAGACGATGGACTCCCTGTTCCCTATTCATATACTGAGAAGACAAAAATCGTGTGAATGCACCCGCCGCCAGCGTTTTCCTGAATGAGCACCTAGAAGGCGGGGTTGGCGTTCTCCAGGAGCTGCACAAAGTACTCCTGGAACCAAGCCCCAGCTTCCGGGGCCGGGGTGACGGAAGACGCAGAGCTGCACTTCTCGTCGTAGCGCGCCGCGGTCGAGTCGCTGGTCCCGTCGCCCTCGCCGCCCGGCTTGACCCAGACGATGGCATCCAGCGTGTCGACGCCCGTCTTGGCCGTCGGGCGCGCGCCGAAGCCGGCGCCCTTGGCGTTGCACCAGTCGCCCCACTGCTGCTGCCCCGTCGGCTGCTTGCCGCTGCGTCCCTGGTCGACGAGGTAGTTGGCCGGGTATCCGGCCGTCTTGAGGAGCGGCGTCAGTGCGGCGTGGAACTTGGACTCGTCGTACTGCTTGTTGCCCGACGTGTATGACGGCGCCGCGGTCAGGTTCCAGCCATTGTAGTTGGAAACGTTGGTCACGAGGCCGCGGACCGCCTTGGGGGACCCGGCCTTCTTGAACACTTCGGCGTACAGCTGCGCCGTCGGCTGCAGGTTGGCTACATGGTTTCAAGTCAGCCAATATGTACGGGTAATGGCGGTTTTGGGCTTTGACGTACCCTCCCAGCCAAGCCAACCTGCGTGGCCAGCGTCGGCGTAAATGGCGACGTTGTCGAGGTTGAGTGTCTTGAAGGCGTAGTCGGTAGCCGCTTTATACGTGTCAGCAGCGCCGGCGCATTTGGTGACGCCCATGTTCTGCTGTTCGTCAGTACTCCATGATGTCCGAGCGGGATGCTCCTGAGGAGCTCACCGTAACGAGATTCGCAAGGCCATCCGGCTCTGTACTCCTGATCAGTACGCCATGATGTAGTGTCATACGTCAGGTTCCGCTGCTCACCATAAATGAAGACCTGACGAACATCCGAGTACTCCTTGGCAAGCGCGGCGATGGGGTCGATGTATTCTTTTTCGTATTTGTCTAGGCCACCGTCGGCGATCACAAGCTCACCGGCCGAGGACTTGGCCGAGCAGTCACGGTCCGGAAAGTTGTAGATAACGTAGGTGCCGGCGTACGGCGGGTTGGCGCCCTCCTCGTTAAGCTTGCGGATCTGCGCCAGAGTGCTGTTCATCAGGCTGATCTTCTCGCGGGTGTCGCTGGGGTTTGGTCAGTGTGACATTCCTTGCCACGCCTCAGCTCCAGTCGAGACACTTACAGCCACGCAAAGGATGGGACTTCTGCAACTTTGGCAGCCTTCTGCGCGAGCTCTCCGCTCAACTTGGGGATGGCCAGGTTCTTGATCTCATCGGCGTAGTAGGGGTTAGGGAACATCTGTCTGTCTGCCAGGGGGTTACCCTCGTAGGATGCCACAGCGCGGGCCTTGAGAGGGCTCGCCAGGGCGGCCGGCGTAAGAGCCGCAGCGAGAAGAAGTTGAGCGACGACCATGATCAAAGAAGGCTGGGAGATGGGGAGCGGGTGACGAGGAATGATTCCGAACACGTGGATATGGCGTGATGAGCTGGCGTAGTCTCACGATAGTCATCGAAAGTCGACGTTTCCCCTCCTCTTATACAACACTGACCATCCTGCCAAGGTGGGACGTAGGCCCTGATGCCGAAGCTTGGCCCTTTTCCCTGGCGCAGGTAGAGCAAGGTCCAAGGGCTACGGGAAACGCGTCAGTCCTTCATTTCGACCTGGCCTCCAAGGGTCCCGGGACGATCTCTGCGCTTCTCCGTGCCGAGCGATTCGAATTCTCTGAAGTTACTTTCTTGTGCCGTGTAAGAAACAGAGCGGCCGGGGCATCGACGGCGGGGATGTTGCTTGGAGGCCGGTCATAACATTGGCGCCGAGCCGCCGGTACCTGGGCATTGACCGCATCGGGTGTGCCCGGGGGATCGCTGCACGGCTTGAAAAATCTTGGGCCATGTTTCCATGAAGATCCCGCGGAGAGCTTGGCTCCGAACGGACACGTGCATGTCCAGCCGTGGTCAGGGGTGCCAGTACTCCTGGCGCTGGCGTTTATATTTCTCAGTCTCCACGGTCTTCAGATGACAGCATCTCAAGGAAGGCATTTGTCCAAAGTCAGGATCTCAAAAGTAGAGCTAAGGCGCCATGTTGATCAATGGGGGGTTTGATGTACCCTGACTTCCAAGTCTACTGTATGCCTTCTGTCTACATATTATGATGCTTCAACTTTTAACTTTGAAGAAAGCTTCCTGTGATATAGACATACTATGTATTAGTGAGGGGGAGGAGCTCACCCTTTTTAGCGCCTTGGGTGCGGGGGTTTCATGGCAATTGAGTCAGTAAGTAATATCAGCCAGTAGACCAGTAGTCGAGACGCTAACGAATTAAGCCTAAATGAAGCTTGAGTCCGAATGGCTCGGGGGTCGACCCTTCATTAACTCTTCAAACAACACCTTCTATGGTTATTGGACACACTTAATGCCATGCGGGGCTTGTGAATCCATGTATGCTGAAGTCATCATGGAGTCTCAACGCCGACAACACCGTAGTATGATGTTCAGGCTATCACAAGGACGTGCCATGTCATACTCATGTCAGTTCTAGTTCCTGTGACCTATCCGTGGTACCGTGTGCGGATGTGTGCTGTGCCAAATTCTACGCCTTGGGCTATTCGGCCTATATGTCCTAGATTCCCGGTGCCGATCAATGAGCCGATGGAATCGGTCTATTTGCCACGATCGTTTTAGGTCCTCGGGGAACTGTATATGCAAAACAAAACATATGGCCTATAGGTACAGCCAATGAGTATGATTAGATTGCATCTTACATATCAGTCTGATCTTGCGGCTGCAGGCGGATAAGTACTTGGGCAACTGGCGGTCCTAGGATCATGGGTTCAATAGCAAGTGCAAGGTGGAGGCATTTGGTCATACACAAGTGTTTGAACTGGCACATATTGATATCCCTCAATTGATTCGTATTCACTCACAACTGCCTCAGCTTGCCATTACTTCTATCAATCAGAACAGACATCATCCGCCGGCTGGTTACACCGCGGCTCGTTCAGATCGACGCAGTCATGGTTATAGAATTGGCAGCAAGGACAAATGTGTTTGACAGACTTTTAGCATCTTTTCTACTTCGCAGCTGGATCATTCCAGACATGTGCATACGCATAAGAACTTCTTTTCTCATATCCTTCCATATAAGTTTCGCGGGTCGATTCAAGACCATTGTAGCTGCTCTGCCTCGTCTTGTCTCCCAGGCTTCATCTCCGCATCGGGATGTTGTCTTGGCCATTGCGCTGCTTTGGCTTTAGTCCAAAATTGTCACCTCAATCGGCAGTGCCATTGCCACGTTCATCCGGGCCAACAGGATGATGCCAAAGCTCCTGCACCAGCACCTGCCAGCGACCGCAATAGAACTGCATGTTGAGAGCCTGTTCAGAAGTATCAGGACAAGCTGTACCAAATATGACTTTTGACGGCCCCAGTAGACATGGCATTGACGAGGCGTACCGCCGCAATTTGTACTACTGCCTGCTGCCCGCATTCGCCCTGCATCCTGTCCTTCTCATTGCTGCTTCCTTAAGGGCTAACCATTGCTTTGGAATGGGGCGGAATGAGAAGCGATCAAGTGATGAATATTATGTGTGCAACTCTTTAGATCCCAAGCCTGACGTACGCACGTTGTGCCTTTCTCAAACACAGAACTTCTGCAACCGGGATTCCCGCTGGCCTTCAGCCAGTCATTTGTACGGCTGCAACCGCAAAAGACGTTGCACCCATGCTTGGCCGAGACCATTGGCCGAATGCATGGCCTGGGACTCGACAGGACCTGCCAAGTCTCAGGGTACATACATGCATCAAAGCTTAGGTATGAGCAAAATAGAGCTAGGCGAATTTGTCAGACGGATAAATCAACGCCAAATTTTCGCAAGAACGCAGAGTGGAATGCGTCGTGCGCATCTGTTCACGCCTATGTTTGATAGCTGTTATCTTGTCCCCTGTCACCAGACCAATGGCCTCGTTAGGTTGGGACAAGGCCTTGATGCGGGACGGATCGAAGTTGCCCAGTATCTGTGACCCGTCCAAGTTCAGCTTCGTTGCACTAACCCATTTAGACATAGTTCCTGGGGTAATGGAGGGGTCCTTCGCCCGACTAGATCGTCTTGTGCATCTATTGAAGCTTTTGGTGGCGCTCTGGGGCCACGGAATTCAGGTCTGTTATGGACTGCGCCCCTGAGCTAATCGCGTATCAACACATTGCATTCCATACCGACCATCAGTGTGCCCAAACGCCCTGGAGATATGCAGTTGGTCTGATGATCTTACCTCGCCCGATGCAAGGTAAGGCAGGCTGCAGGGCGGCTCCGAGAGCTCTCCCTATGTGCCGACTTATCCATAGCTTCAATGTTCAGTTAACGTAGTGGCCTCTTTATATAAATACCGTCTCTATCTGTGCCTCTTCTATCTAATTTCTTAGCCATTGCTTACATCTTTTGACTGACACTGACTTGTTATACCCTGTGTTCGTATCTATCTCACGACGCTCTCTACCCCGCATTCCTCGACACCGGGCATTGGCCCCCCTGTCACACCACCATTCTATTGTTGTCGACGCCGAGAAATAGCAATGCCATCATTGTTCAAAAGGTCCAAGGCGAAGGAAAAGGAGGCAGCGGAGGAAAAGGCAAATGCAGAGCGTCCCGCCACACCCCCGCCAACGTACGAAGCCTCGCAGACAAAACCCCCGCCGTTGGGAGACCAGCCGCCGCCGTTCGAAACCCACGGCGGGAGGAGGCCGTACACCGAAGGAGATGTCGCCGACATCACGGCCGCGTTCAGATCCCTCAGGCTAGGCACGCAGAGGGACCCGGACGTGGACTCCTGCCTCGCGCACCTGAAGCTCCTGTACGCCATCCAGACGCTGAAGGATGAAGTCGGCTACACCGATGGCCTCTGGGACTTGTGGGACATCCGCGCGGATCCTCCCCCCGGTTCCGAGGCCGAACAGATGGGCGGTTCAAGCAAAGGCTCCGAGAAGCGTAAGAAAATATTGGCCATGATTCGCGAGAAGCGGTGGGCCATCTACTTGGCACGGGCCGTCGACCGTTACGAGACCTGGTGGAGGAGGCTCTCGGAGGGACGTCTTCGCGAAGCAGAGATGAGAAACGTCGACAAGCCCACTGAGAAGTATGTCAACTTCCCCGATGGGAGCGACGACTATCCCTGGACCGTTGATAATCTACCGCCCCTAGGTAAGCGACCTGATGAGGGGAGCCGCGCACGCGTTGTAGTTGAAGACTGACGATATCAGACGTTATCATGGTTTGGCACACGCACATGCTCAACCCAAGGGCTTTCCTCGAGGACACCATGCGCTGGGGTCTTCGCTCTTTCTGGACAACCGGCATGCCCTGGGACCAAGTCAACCAGGCAATCACGTCCAGGTTTGATTACGAAGTTTCCGACTCTGCCAAGTCCAACTGGGAACAAACGACGGGCAGGCCATGGAGCAACGTCGAGGAACCAATGATGAAGGATCTTGAGTGTCCGGCATGTAAGCGAAGAATGGAAGTCCCGTGGACATCATGCGGCTTGCCCGAGCTATACAAGGGCACTGAGTAAGTATTGCTCTGGATAGGCCTTGTTCCATTTGAATTGTCGAACTAACGCGGAACCCGGGGGTTAGACGACCGGGCCTCATTGGACACGGGTACGGAGACGGGAACTTCACTCAGCTTTGTGAGCCCGGCTGCGGCAGCCTCATCACCCAGCGCCTCCTTTCCGTGGCCAAGATGATCGGCGACGCGGAAGGCTACCTGAACGAAGGCATCACCATGCCCGGCACCGTCCTCGATCCGAAGCTCGGCATGCCAGCCGCCGTCGAGGAGCAGCTTCTGTACGTGACCTTTCCCAACAGGCTCGTAGGTCACGGCATCTCCGAACAGCTGTTCAGGCTGATCCAGCCGGGCCAGAAAACGGCCCGCACAATTCAGGACGTCAAGGACCTGGTCTCCAAGGCCTTGTCGAACGCGGAGTCGTTCGACAGGATACAGGAGGACAAGTATGCCAAGTTCGGAAAGAGTCATCTCGCAGAGACCAAGATAATATGGACGCGGACGGAGAAGTTCCAGAGCGCCAAGATGATGGCGAGGTATTGGGAGAACCATTCCATCTTCGCCCTGGACCTCGTCGCCGCAGTCATGCGCCAGCTGGTGTTTGTCGGAAAGATGTACTCGGTGAGCTTCTCGCGAGTCCCTGCCCCCTTCCCCCATGGTCCCAATGTGAACTTCTGAAACTGACGGGACTCTCCCCGCCTAGATCGACTGGCTTCACAGTCCCAACGCCCGGGGCACCATGGACCGCCTGGTGCAAAAGTACCACCGCTTCATGCTCCTCATGACCGAGAACCCCTTCACGATGTGCGTGCCGACCCTGGACGTCGACCTCGCGTGGCACACCCACCAGCTGGCGCCCAGGGCGTACTACAAATTTTCTACCTACAACAGCGCGACCAAGGGCAACAAGCAGGCAAGGTTCATCGACCACAACGACAAGGTGGAGGAGGACCAGCTCTCCAACGCGTTTGGGTGGACGTGCAGGGTGTACCTCCAAAAGTTTGGCGAGGTGTACTCCGAGTGTGCCTGCTGGTATTGCGAATGTACGTCGGAATACCGTTTCCTCTCCGACGGGCGACGAGCCTCAAAGTATCCCAGCACCGCTGACGTGTTTTCATCAGCCCTCCGCATCAACTCCATAATGGACAGCACATCCGTCTTCGGAAAGACCAAAGAGCAGAAAGGTACGAGTAAAAAAAGACGTTCTACAATGGCGCGCCGGTGTTGCAGCTGCTTCCGGGTTTTTGCTAACGCCGTTTTCCCCCTCCCCCCCCCCCAGCCATCGACAACTTCAACAACAGTTCCTCGGCTGCGGCCGCGTGCGGCTCCTCATCCTCGGCTCACATCTCGACGCACAACTCCTGCCGCCCGGACGAGTCGTCGCCGCTCAACAGGGCCCGCGGCTTCCAGCGGCGCGCGTGGGCCTCCCGCCTCGAAGACGGCTACCGGCGCGCCGTCAAGCGGGCCGCCAGGCGGGGCAAGATCTTGCCGCCCAAGGAGGAGTACTACGACCACTGGGGCAGCACGTACTTCCAGTATTCCCCGGTCACGGGGCCGGAGTACCTCACCAAGGACATGTACGCGGCCGGCGACCCCGGCGTCCTGAACGGGTCCTGGGCCTCCTGCGCCCAGGGGGTGTCCGGCCCGAACGACATTGCCGCTGGGGGCTGCGGCGGGCCCGGCGGGTGCACGAATGACGGGGTGAGTCCGGGTGCGCGTTTGCCTTCCCTCCGTGCTTTGGCTGACCTTCATGATAGGGAACCTGGGCAGGCCCTGGCCCGATTCGGGGAATGTCTGGTGAGTCTCGCTCTGTTCTAGACGCCGGTTTTCGAGTTCTGACAAAATCTCTTTTCAGATTGCTCAGCCAGGATTATATACGGAGGAGCGGCTTGTTCAGGAGGCGGTAGCGGAGGTTGCGGAGGCGGCGGCGGAGGAGGAGGTTGCGGGGGAGGAGGCGGCGGTGGAGGCTAATCGTTTCCAGAAGATTTTGTGTCCTTTGATTCACGCCGAATCTTTCTCGTTGTCCACGTGTGCTTCTAATATTTCCTGAGCCACTATCCTTCCATCTAATTAATAAGTTACTTCTACCCTTGGTTACTAGACAGAGCCTTCTTCTTGCCAGCTTATATGTCTGTTGCGCTGTTACCAGCCTGGATCCTCAACTGACAAGCACAACGCCTCCTGGTAACCATGCCATGCCCCCATTCCTAAGAGTCATTTCCAATGCTTTTGGCTTTCGCCAATCACTATTAAGGCTCACCCATACTGGATACCCTTCTTTCTTTATCTGAAGCTGCCCCGAGTGAGCTTGGTCACATGATATATAAGCGTGTCAACTACTGTCCGTGATCGACAGCGCTGTCTTTTGCGACAGAAGCCAGCACACAACGATGCAGTGAGAAGGACGATATTATATGACTGCATTTGTAAGGAGCGAATTATGCGTCTGCAAAATAGTAGAATAACAGTACTGGGCCAATCTCGAGCCTCTTTTCCGTCACACCTCTTGGGTGCGAGAGGTGTTGAAGCCGCAAACATCCCCCACCTCGTCAAGAGCAAAACAGACCAAAACGTCAAGAAAAAAAAGGGTATAAGAAGAATCCCAGATTCACGCGGCCCCTTGCTCGTCGCCGACTGCCATCCGAGGAGATCAATCCGTGTTCCTTCTCTCCCCTCGTGTGCATCGACAATGCTTCGTCGACCTCATTTAGCGTTCGAGCTTGCAATAGCGACCAGCCTATCGGGCACGTTGTCCGTGTCGTTGATGAAGATCTCAAGCGGCGGGTTCGGGGAGTTGGGACTGCGGGGAAACACTTTCATGAGCTGTTGGTCACAGGTCGGAGGGCCCGGCGTCACCACGCTCCGTCTACTCACCTAGACATTGTCGGTGGCGTTGATTAGTCTCGGTTTGATTGGTCGGACTCGAGGCACCTGGCCCTTATATGCTCAGCTTCCTGTGGGGTAACGTGGGTGAATGTGAAAGTATGTGATATGATTTGCTGGGGGTATCTGGGAGAAGTCCAGCTTCGAGTCAATGTCTGGGAACACGAGTTTGTGTCTTTTCACGGAGATCTCGGAGGGGGGTATTTATGTTTTTTTTCTGTATCCCTCTCTTTGCCCTTCCCGCCCAAAGCGTATCTCGGAGAGAGAAACGCAGGCTTTCGTCTCGTCTCCTCCACCGGTCTAACTCAACAAAAGCGATTCCACATGCAATGCATTGGACGGCTAACTGGCTCAACTCTCAATAGGTGACGTCTCTTGTGCGTGGGGTCACACGCTCCCCTCCGCAGACAGACGTGGGTTGTCCAACCTTCACAGCAAATAAGGACGTCTCGTTTCCCGTCCACCCCTCCCCCTTCGCGGCGGCCGGGACGCAGGCCAGTGAACACCGACGGCAGATCCACAGCCAGACGGGCCTTACCGACTTCAACCTCTCTGGCGCCGGGGTAAGATCGATCAACCAGCCAACCACTAACACTCAAACAGTGCGCCTTGAGGGGGGGGCTCTTTGGCTGTCTTGAAACTTGCAAGCGCCTCTTTTTTTGCTCCCGTCACCCGTATCGTACCTGGTCGACCAAACTGCCCCCGTCTTCTCCCCGTTGCTTCATGGAGTACCACGGACAGACGCCATGGGGCGGCACGATGACGGGGCCGACGGGTATGTACTGACGCGGGTACGGGAGACATGGATTCCGTATGCTGTGCCTCTCACTGACAACGACAACCCATCTCTCTCCAGGCCCGATATCCCCTTCACTGCAACTTTGGGTCCCGATATCTCCCCCCTATCCCCCTCTCATCCTCCCGTTTCCGTTACCTTTCCCACAGCGCTCATGCATGTGCTCTCCCCATCTGGCACAGCAGATTTCGGCCGCGTGTCTTGATTCAGAAGGAAGACCCACCTTGTTGGTACACCTGGATGCCCTTTGCACTTGCGCATCCATGCAACTCCGTGCATGCTGCAGCCACGTCCAACGGCGTTCCGAACCGCCCAATCAGTGACCGTCACCGTATGAATCCGGGAGCGATTTCCGTGTCGTGTGGTGGATGTGCTCTCCTCGGAGGGGGTGATTCTCCTCTGCATTCGCAACTTGCCGAGGGCAAAACGAGCAGATGGCGTGCGTGTTGTGCAGGTGTCTCTGACTTGCGGTACACGCCGACGTGGGTTAGCCCTATGGGGAAGCTGGGAGTTGTGCCGAAGGTTCCTGGGGGGGGGGGGGGGGGGGAGGAAAGAAAAAAGAAAGAAAAAAAAGGAGCTGCTATGGTATCTATCCCGCTCTCATTCGCGCGGGGGGCGAAGGAGGGGTAAAGCCACCGGCATATGAGGGCATCGAGGGTTTCGTCATCCCAGATGGACGGGCGGGCGGCGGATCTGCAGAGTGCCCATCATCGCCGGTACCTAGCCTTTCAGATGACTTGGTACCCGGGGTATTTTGAATGAAGTTTGGCGTCTTCCTAGTCATGCATCTTCAAGACATTTAGATATGTGCAACGAAGCACTGCGGTAGCTCCATCCACATAAGGTTCACGGAGGAGTCCCAGCGCCACGCCAGGATAGTACCACAGGCCTCGGGCAAGAGCCGACGGAGGCCGAGCCTGTTCACTCGGCCTGCCGCGTCCCGAGAGATAGAGAGATGGAGTCAGATGAGGCCTTTCAGCAAATCACCACAGGAAGCGGTATCCTCTCGCCGCGCGAGAGACGTCATGATGATTCGATTCGCCGTCCACGGGACCGGCGCCCCGAATCAAAACGAGGACGGCAATCTATTCGCGACGCCACGTATGAGTAGGCATACGTGTATTATAATACTTGGGGTGTAAGGGAGGGGGTAAAGAAAGCCGCAAGATATTGACCGCCGATTGATGGCCACGATGGTGACAACAGAGACATAGACTGCAGAAGGCGGGGGGGATCAGGGGGGGGGGCGAAAGCAAGAGCCCGAATGATACGGACAAGGGAGTCGTCCCCCCCCCCCCCCCCCCCCCCCCCCCCC
>MU842920.1:0-27060 GCA_030867305.1 Colletotrichum zoysiae | reverse complement strand
GGCAGAGCCTCATATTTCGTGTATACGACCAGTGGGAGGAAGACGAAATGAAGACGGATGTCGTCGACGACGTATCAGCATTGCATCCTCGCACGTGGGGGGGCGAGGACTGGATTGGGCCGATGAAGAGAAGAATTACAGGTCCGACGGGGTCCATCATCCTCGTTCTCGTTTAGCCTCTGCCATCGCAAACTCATGGACCGTGTCTCGTTGCGCCACACAACGTTAGTTCGTTCGTCAGATCCCGGCTGGCCAACCGCGAGGTGATGTGAGGCATGGCTTCTCCCTCACTATTACATGTACCATTAGCCGTCAGATCATATCTTATATCTCGGACCAATAACCCACCAGCCGCGCCATCAACACGGACGGGGTTTAGCCTCGGGAGGGGTAGAGATGGTGTCTACTCGTTTGGGGGGCGCCGAGAAGAGGGGAGGGAGAAGAAGGGAATGGGTGTGCGGTGTGCCAACGAGGTGGCCGCCCTCATGCGGCCAGTAGTCTTCGGGATCGCTTGGAGCAGAGGCAATGCCGCTCCAACAGTGTCGTTCCACGGCACATCTGCGTCTCTCGTGGTGGTGGGATGCCATGTCCCCCTCCACACACCCCTCAGGGCCTGCTGTTCTCCTCTTCAAGACTGTATGCGGCTCTGCTCGTTCTTAGCTCCGTTGGACCGGCGGGCTTTCGGGGAGGTTCGCATGCCCCCGACCTTTGCCTCCATCTCTCGGGGCTACCATTGCTGTGAAGCGCCAGAGAGCTGGGTTTGAGCAGAGGGGAGGGAGGGGGGGGAGGGTGTGGTTTGGTCCTCGATCGAGCACACTGCTGCACGCAACGCTGCTGCGCCGTCCTTCCTGTTTCTTCAACGGAGTGTTTTGTTTTTTCTTCTTTGGTGGGGGATTCCATGTTCGTCACTCATCAGATCTCATCTGCTAAATCGTGCAGTTCATTTTGACTATGGTTATGGTGGGAGAAAAGTGCAAGATTGGGGGCCGGAGTGCTGGGTGATATCCGGGTGCCGCACCCAGGACCGGGAGAGAGGTCCGCCCTTGTTGCCTCCAAAATCCGCATCGTCAGGTCAAGTGTTTGTTTCTTCCTTTTCATACGAAAAGTTTTCCGTTCCGAACTCCCGTGAGGCCCTGTTTCTTACTAAAAACCTGCATCCTTGCTGACCGTTTAAACACGTCCGTCCTCCAGGGTTCGAGCCGAGCGTCCCGTTTTTACAGCTTGTGCTCCGCCTCGGTCGCTCGCTTGGCCTCCTTCTCCTCCCTCAACACGTCCTCGCGACCTCTCACTTCGACCTTGCGCGGCCCGTCCCTCGTGAACTTTACCAGCACGACGCGATCCCAGTCGCCACCGCGGTCCGAACCCCTGAGCTCCGGGCCCGGCTTGTCGAGCCCGAGCACGAGGCGGCCGTCCCCTTCGCGGACGAACAAGTTGTGCGGGCTCATGACTTTGTGCGCCCACGGGATATCGGCCGTGGGGTGCCTCCTCGCCGCCGCCGTGGTGGGCACGCCCTCGAGAAAGTCCAGCAGTCCGTTGCGTTGCGAGGCGAAGTAGGCGTCCCCGTGGCCCGGAGAGGGCGCGGCGGCCTTGCAGAACTGAGATACGAGATGCAGGAGGTAGTACTGCGGCGGAAAGAGGATGATTTCGCCCTTGTCGGCGCGGTAGAGCCAGGTCGAGGCGTCGTCGAACTTGGCAGCCGTGTGCTCGACGCCGCCGTCGGGCGTCGGCACGATGATCTCGTTCTCCATGGCCGAGGGACCCGTGGATGCCGAGAACGGCAGCATGTAGATGTACATCTGCGTCGTGAAGCGCTTGGGCACGTTGGCGGGCGTCACCCATCTCGTGAAGGGGATGAGGCGTCCTGCGGCGGGTGAGGATCCAAGTCACAAGAATGCTCCCTTCATAAAAGGGTGTTGCGTCAACTTACCTGTGTCCGGAACGCCGCCGACGCTGTTGACCCAGTCGGCGAAGCGCACCTTGCCACCGTAGATCTGCTTCCGAGCTCTGTCCCTGTCTGCGGCGGAGACGTTGACGAGAGCAGACGTGTCGTTCGAGTTCTTCTTCGTCGCGAGGAGGATGCCCGTCTCCTCGAAGCACTCACGGATGGCACCCAGCCGGTAGGCATGGCCGTCCTCGTGCCTTTGGGGAGCGTCTTTGGAGGGGATCTCCCCGTCGTGGAAGGGGTCCAGGTTCCCGCCCGGAAACACATGCGCCGACGCGAAGGACGTCGATGTCTCCACCCGATGCAGCAGGAGGACCTGGTTCGTCGGCGAGAGGAGCAGGATACTACGTCATTGGTGAGCCGAAGACGATGCATCATGCCGCGCCCATGTCGGCTTCTTACCTGGAGCTGGGCCGAGGCTCCGTGACCTCCTTCGCACGTTTCGACGGCGACGAAGACGACGAGCGATGCTGGGACATGATGGCGATCGGTGCGCTGGCGTATCGGCGAGGTGCTCCTGGTCTTGTTTCTATTCCGGGGATGATGCTCGAGGCGGGCGTTGCTACGAGTGACGTGTTTGAGCTCAGAGCCTTGAGACCCCTACTGGGGATCCGCGTCGCAATCGAGACGGCTTCGTACGGGCGGAAATCGGGCCGTGATGGACGTACTAGTATTGACGATGTGCCCGGGAAACGGAGGCTGCGAGGGTGAAATGGCAAATTCATCAGGGCCTCGTCGCGTTCGGTCGGTGAGGGGACGAGAACAAGGTGAGGGAGCGAGAAGCCAGCCGGCAGGGGGGGGGGGGGGGGGGGGGGGGGGGGGGGGGGGGGGGGGGTTTGGGCGTCTGGCGTCGGGGGCGCTTTGCCGAGGCTCAGTGAGTGTGCGCCCTGTGACTCGTAATATCGCCCAAATGTATAAGCGTGCCAAAAATTATTGTTTTTATTATTTTCTTCTTCTGCTGTTGCGCGCATGATTATGAGTGAGTGTCTGCCCATCACGAAAAGAACGCCCAAGAGCAGCCATTATGAGTGAGAAGAAACAGCCGTGTTTGTTTGTGCCTATGTAAGAATGAGAAAACCTGTTCTAATCGCGATATAAGACGAAGTGACATCTCGTCTCACCCGCCACCGGACGGACACGGCCGTCCCAAGCGAAGCTTGCAAACGAAACACTGCGCCTGAAATAATGTTCAATGGGGTATCGTTCCTGCATATAGACTCCGAATCAATATCTCTTCCGCTCCTTTCCCCTCAAGCTCTCGCGCCACAGGCAGCACACGCTCTTGGACTCGCACCATTGCTTCACCTCGCTCGCCGACACCTCGCCGTCGTGGCCAACCCTCGAAAGCTGGCCCGTGTTCAGCCAGGTAGCGAGGTCTTCGAGCACGATCGGGTCATACATCAACATCATCTCGTGGAACGACGGCTTCTTCGGGTCCGTCGTCGGCGGCGCCGAAGTCACCGCCTCCGTGATCCGCGCAAACAGGACCGCTGACTGGCTGGTCGGCGGCGATGCAGCTGCCAGCGACATTTCCGTGTCCTCGCCGATGGATACCGACGCCTCCTCTTCCTCGGGAGGCGGCGAGAACATGGGCTCGGGCGACGAGCATGCCGATGACAACGGTGAAAGCGACCCATCCGAGGCCGAGTCTGGGATCTCAATGACGACCGACGCCTTGGCCTTTTTCACCCGGGAGGACGGTGCCGGCGAAGCTTCTCTGACACCCACTGGTGCCGCGGAAGTGCTTGCTTTAGCCTTGCCCTTGGCGGCCGTTGTCGACGTCGAGGCCTTGGCCTTTACCGGCGCTGCATTCTTCTTGGGACGCCCGCGACCCCGCTTAGGCGACGGCGGAGGAGGTTGTGCTGACGGTGGCGGCTCGCTGGACGGCATCTCGACCTCGCTGACTTTCCTGGGACGGCCTCGTGGCCGTTTAGGTGATGCGCCTGCCGCAGGCCTAGACGGCTTCAGAGCAGCGGCTTGCGCCTGGGACGTCGTCGAGATCGGGTGGTTCGTTGGAAGCGAAGCGAGGGCCGTCCTCTGCCTGCTCGTCCAGCACTGGTCCAGGAGGGCGAGCATCGCTTGTCGTCGCTTGACCGGCTTGAACCCATAAGATGCAATCTCTCTGGCAAGCTGGTTGTCGGTGTAAAGGTCAAAATTTGGTTTCGGAATCTCCGGTGCAGGTTTGGGTACTGCGGTCGCCTCGGGTGCCTCTGCTTCGGCCTCTGATGCCGATGGCAGTTGGCCAGGCGGCGGGCCAGGAACTGCTTCGGTGGTCGGCACAGAGCCAGACGAAATCAACACCGTCGGAGCGCCTGCCGGTTTGCGTTCTGTTGGCCGACCAGCTGGAATGAACGGTGAAGTGTCTTTCTGCATCTTGCGCATGTCACCAGCCGTCTCATTGCCCAGAAGGTCGTCAATGTCCGGGAAAGAAACATCTGAGGGTATGTGGACTGGTAATGGCGCCGCCTGTCTCTGCTCGACAGGAGCGCTACCGGTCGGAGCCTTGCGCAGGAGGTCGTCTATGTCAGGAAAGGACGCATCTGACGGGATGTGAGCCGGCAGCGGTGCTGTTCGGTCCTCGACGCCTGCGTATCCAAAGGGGTCGTGCCCGGCTGCTACGCCTGGGAGTGCCTGGGGAGTGTCTGCAAGATTGATGACTTCCAGGTCCAGCAACCTCCCGTCCTCGTCCCTTGCACCAACATCCCAGAGCTTCTGCTTGGGTTCGGGTTCGATGGCATCGCTGTTGATCGGTGTGGCGAACGGGTCCTCTCTCAGCGAATTTGATGCCTGCAGCGCCGACTGGAGATCTCTGAGGAAAGTCGGCGAGTGCTCTCGTGCCAGCTGGCTCGAGGTCCCGAATACGTAGTCCTGATTTGCAGCTTGTCTCAACGCCGCGTTCGGCGACAGTAGGACGGGCTCTGGCGGAGGGACCTTCTTCGGCTTCTTCGCCCTTGACGCCCGTTTCTTTCCTTTGGGCTTCGCTGCCTCGTCACCGTTCGCTGGTGTTTCTTCTGGAAGCGCTGGGGCAATTTCCTGTTCGGTAGCATCTGGGACCAGGTAGGCTGCCGTGGCCAGCTCGGTGATTGTACGCGGCTTCTTCTTCGGCGCTTTTGCCTTCGCGGGACCCTTTGCTGGCGGCGCCATCTTGGACGAATCGCTAACGGACACCAGCTCAACCAGCTTCCTCTTTTTCAACACCGGGTTATCGCCATCTGAAAGTTCAACAGATGCCCTCTGTGGTGTGTTCTCTTCCGGCCGGCCGTATCTCTTGAGGAGGTTCTCAAATGTCTCCTTGGATGCTGCACAGCTCTGGCTTCTTGCAGCCGAGGAGAGCAGCCCAATGGCCTGGGAAGAGTCGGACCCGATAACCGGTGCGCTATCAGCCGGCGGCGGTGTCCATTCTGCGCGACGTCTCAAAGCCGCTTCCAGTTCCAGTGGCTCATCCGCATCATTCCTGGCCGGTGGTGGGGGCGGCGGGGCTTCTGGCTCTTCCCCGACCATGGGCTTTGCAAAGTGATGACTCTTCACAGCGGTCTTCTTGGCCGGGGCCTTGGCTCTTGTTGTTTTCGGTTTCTTCCCAGGCTTATCGGCCGTGGCCTTGGCCTTTGCATACTTCTTCCATGGCGGGCTGGTTTCGACGTCCCTGCCGGGGTTTAGTGGCGGTGGTGGTTCGTTCGCCTTCTTCTCGATGACTTTGGCACCTCTTTTTCGTTTCGGCTTCGAAGTCAGGGTCGCAATCGAAACAACCGTCACATCCCCGTCCTGTTGCAGTACGGGAGGATCAGCAGGTTCCCTGCAGGGCGTCGTAAGGTCGATGGCAGACTGTTCCTGGGGGAGGAAGCCTGAGGCGCCGGTGAAGTGGCGGCTTGCTTGGTCGGGCATCGGCATGGCTTCATATCGGCTTCGACTCGGGGGGCTCTTGGAGAATTGAGACTTGAGCTGGTCTAGGGATGGTAGCCCTGGCGAAGAGGAGAGGTTTCGGGTGTCATGACGGGTGCTTCGAAACGGAGACCCCATCGTGAATCTCGGGAAACCCGCTGGAATGCGCAGGGCGCATGGTTTCGATACGATGCGCAGCAGGATGAAGTGTAGTGCAAGCACAACAAGACGGTCATAACGAGCTCAGTAGAGTGAAAATGTCATCGATGTCGCCGATTCGGTGGCGGGATCAATCGGCTGGGAAATCGGGTGGCGAGGACGGTCCTTCCCGGTTGCTTTTCACGGGGCGCCGAGTCGAGTTCAACATCAACAAAGCACAAACGCGCTGTGCTGCGGAAGGGACGCGGCGGGGCGGCGGAGGCCTTCGGAGAATAGCAGAGTACCTACGTACCCCCATCAGCCCCAACTACATGGTACCAGCCACGATAGGCTTACCCCAGCCACACTTGGTCCTTGCTTACCACCACGTGACCCCTAGCCCTGAGCCACCGCGTGGGTCCATCGCTCGGCAGCTGAACGGACCGAAGCACACACTCGCCCACAGACGGCAGGCGCGCACACCAAATTCTTTCTGTTTTCTGAATCGTCTCCCCGCATCACGAATTCTCGTCGACGACAATCATCCGCGCAAAACCACCACCTACTTGCCTCTAGACAAACCCCGAACGCAAGTCGCAGCAATGGAGAACGACAAGGGCGAGATCGTCGATCTGTGAGCAACACCCGTTTCCCCCCCCTTGAAATCCCCCCCTTTCGAACCGCCCACGAACTTTGGCCGCACGAGGAAAATCACGAAAAAAGGGCCTCTTTTTTGTTTCGCGGGCGCAAAAGAGGGGCGGAGGTCGTCACTTTTCGACACATGTGGAAAAAACAAAAACCCCCATTTGGCTGACCTACTGACCTTTTCCCCCCCTTGAATAGCTACGTTCCGCGCAAGTGCAGCGCCACCAACCGCATCATCAAGGCCAAGGACCACGCCTCCGTCCAGATCTCCGTCGCCAAGGTTGACGAGAACGGCCGCGCCGTCCCCGGCGAGAACCACGTCTACGCCCTCTCTGGCTTCGTCCGCGCGATGGGCGAGTCCGACGACGCCTTCAACCGCCTGGCCCAGCGCGATGGCCTCGTCAAGTCCGTCTGGTCCGCCCAGCGATAAATGCTGAGACTGCGACCTGGGGGGGAAGGAAATGGTACGTCCGGGAGTTTGTTTACGGCTCGAGAGCATGGGGGGCGGGGTGTGGTTTGCACTTCGGCCGGGCAAGCGGACGAGGACTGACTTGGGCCCAAATAGGTCTGGTCGTTTTGCGGTTCGGTCGGTTCACCATCATGGAATCTAGAGTTGGTTGCATGGTATATCGCCAATTCGAGGCGTCCGGCTCTCTGCGGAGAGGGAAATGGCATAGGAATGGTTCACGACTACCCAACAAAATGAAGATTTTCCGCGTTCGAGATGAAGAAAAGAGACAAAAAAGAACAAGCACAAACCCCAAACCAAGAAGCGTCCAGTGACAACCCACCCTCTCTCTCCCCAATTCGCCCCCCGATGCGACACAGTTCTCGCACGTCCTATACTCCTCACACAAAACGCTTCCCACCCCCGGCTAGCGAAGGATTCTCGTGCCACCCTCGATGGTCTCCATGGTCGAGGATTCTGGGGCTACTCCGATAGTCTCCGTGCCGCAGATTGATGCAGCAGGCCTTGAAAAAGCCGTGGCGGTTAAGGTGTTCGTCATGGTACAGATACGGGTCTTACATATCTAGGTGTAGTAGTCTGACCGTCAAGGGAAAACCCAATATGACGTCGATTTTCAGCAACTTTTCATCCGTTTCTGCTTCGCCAGTCGTGGGCGTCGAAGTCGAAAACCTCCCGCAATGGGAACCGAGCTTCCGTGACACTTTATTTTTATTCTGGTGAATAATGCAATCTTCTTTGCCAAAGATCACACTTATAACAGGCACTCAAGTCAGACTCGACTCATATTATTGATCAAACGTCGTCACGTCATGTTTACATTAAAAGACATCTACCCTCGTATCCAAACGCCTGCACATACATGCGGAACGCAATCCGACGCCTACAATATGTAACGGAAGTTGGGGTTCTGGCTCGCGCGTTAGTGGTCACCGCTCTGTCACACACACATCTTCCGCCCGGGGGTAACTCACCTCCATGTCCGTCAGGTCGACGTCCTCGTCGTCGTGCTCGGCGTCGGGGGCGCGGCCGGCCGCCGCCGCCGCCGCGTCCCTCGCCTTGTTGCGGCGGATGAGCAGCACCCGCAGGGCGACGGCGACGGCCACCTGCGCGGCCGAGCACGCCAGGATGACCTTGCAGCCCGTCTGGTACAGCGGCGCCTCGCGGGCCAGGAAGGCGTGCGGGCCAATGACGTTGCCGACGCAGTAGGCCGTGAAGACGATGGCCGAGGCGGTGATGCGCTTCGTGTAGCCGCCCACGTTGGCCGCCGGCATCTGCAGCGCGAGCACCAGCGACGCGACGAAGCAGCCGATGAGGTAGTAGCCCATCAGGACGCCCACCTTGTAGTGCGCCCGGTCCAGCTTCCAGATCATGACGCAGCCGACGATCGTGGGGAGCAGCCACACGGCCATGACGATGGTGCGCGCGTTGCGGAACCGCGTCGCCACGTAGGTGCCCGAGAGGATCCAGAACACCTGGAAGGCGCCCTGGGGGATGCCGAGCGCCGTCGTGAGCAGCGGGTCCGTGACGAGGCCCTTGATGATGAGCTTGCCAAAGTTGGCCACGCCGCCGTTGATGACCTCGTTCAGCAGGACGAAGAGGGTCAGCAGCCAGACCTGGGGGTCGAGGCACGCCTCCTTGATCTGGTACAGCTTGACCGTCTTGTTGAGGACGCCCGTCTTGGCGAGCCGGGCGCGGCCGACGAGCAGGGCCCTCTCCTCGAGCGTGAACCGCTTGGCGCCCAGGATGCTGTCCGGCAGGAGGACGAAGAGCAGGCAGCCCCAGAGGACGGTGATGCCGCCGCAGAGCAGGAAGACGGCCTTCCACACGGGGAACCCGTTGATCTGGCCGATGCCGTAGCTGAGGATGCCGCCGATCATGGAGCCCACGCCGTTGCAGCAGTAGAAGACGCCAGCCCGGAAGGGCTGTTCCGAGCGGATGTACCTGGGCCCCCGTTGGTTAGTTTTCTTCTCCCTTTAGATGGCTTTTTTTTTTTTTTTTGCGCTCGTAATTCAGTTCGCCGTGTGCATGCCGACTCCACAAAACTTACCACATGGACACCATCATCATGAAGCAGGTCGTGATGGGCGCCTCGAAAGCGCCGAGGAAGAACCGGCACGCCGCGAGGCCGTGGAAGTTGGAGCACGCCGCCGTGACCATCAAGACGGTGCCCCACGACACGACGCACCCGGCCACGACCTTGCCCATGCGCGTCTTCTGGGCGACGTAGACCCACGGGTACTCGGCCACCAGGTAAGCCAGGTAGAAGATGCTCGCGAACCACGAGTACTGCGTCTGCGTGACGCCCGTGCTCGAGAACAGGTCGAACACGGCTGCGTACGATAGCGCCTGCTTGTCGATGTACTGCAGCACGTAGGTGCCGGCGAGCAGGGGCAGGATCGTCAGGTCGATCTTGCGCACCAGCCGGCGGTTCCTCTCCTTGTCGTTGACGAGCTCGGCGAGGTACTCATCGCTGATGTTGTGCTCGTGCAGGAACGCCGCCGACTCGTCGAGGAGCTCGACCTCCCCGGCGGTGAACGACTTTGTGGGCTCGAGGCCATCCTCGGCCTTCTTGACGTCCTTTTCGGCCATGTTGACGGGTCGTCGGGTCAGGGGCAGGGAATGAACTCGAGAAGGTGAAGATCGATTGGCCCAGGAGAGAATCCGGGTTGGGGCCTTCTTCCCAAGAACTCCTGGACTCGGGGAGAAGGGATATACCCCTTTAATGGCCTCATGGTCGACTGGCCATTATCTCTGCCGTCCTGAGATCTATGCTAGTGAGTCCGGGGTAAATCCGGATGGGCAGATAGCTTGAGGCTCGAGAGTCCGTCAATGGGCGGGACGCCTATCTGGGCGCCGACTGCAATCGCTTATCGCGGGGATGATAATGACGGGGTTCAGGGTCCGGGGGTGGGTTGGCCCAGCACGGGAAGTCGGGAGACTGATAAGACGGGACGAACGAGTCGCGCGTCCTGCGAGGGATCCGGTCGTCAGATCTGGGCCCCGAGAGCGCGTCTTCCGCCGAAATCGGCTGTCCCATCTCCGCGGGAAATCCTTTCTGGGTATCGAAAGCCTCTCCACCAAACCACCGCCTAATCAACCGTCACCTCGCCGGCCGGCAGGGATGAGGTTGATAGCTGATAGCATGCCCATGGTCCGGAGCTTGGCCGAAAACCCCGACGGCTCGACGCTCTCACTCGGCAGGCCGGCATGGATTCATTGCCCGACTACTATCGATAACAATGTCGTTTGTAACACCCCTCAACCCTCCCCCCCCTCCGTTGTTGGCGAACGCTCTCTCTCAACTCAACGTTGACAAGAATACACTCTTTTCGAAGCTGGGAGACTCTGGGGAAACGACACCAAAAACACAATGGGTTCAACGATTGAAGACGCCCGTCCGTCCGTGACGCTCACGCAAGGGACCGTCGTCGGCGTGACCCTGACGGACGGCCTGCCCCGGCCGGTCGAGGCGTTCAAGGGCATCCCGTATGCGCTCCCGCCGACGGGAGACCGCAGGTTCCGCGCGCCGGTCAAGGTCGAACCGTCGACCGAGACAATCGACGCCTCGAAATGGGGCGCCGTCGCCCCCGGCAAGCAGCTCTTCCCCGGCGGCCCGTCGTACGAGTACAGTGAGGACTGCCTGACGGCCAACGTCTTCCGGACGCCGCGGACCGCCGCCGCCACCGCCGCCGAGGAGGCCGCCGGGGAGAAGCGGCCGCTGCTGCCCGTCGCCGTGCACATCCACGGCGGCGCGTTCAACAGGGGCACGGCCATGATGCACAACACGCCCTCGTTCCTGGCCCACTCGGGACAGGAGCTCGTCGCCGTCACCTTCAACTACCGCATCGGCGCGCTGGGCTTCCTCCCGTCCGCCATGAGCTTCGAGGAGGGCGCGCTCAACCTAGGCTTGAGGGATCAGCTCCTGCTTTTGGAGTGGGTGAGAGACAACATCGCGTCTTTCGGCGGCGACCCGAACAACGTCACCCTCATCGGCATCTCGGCTGGGGGACACTCGGTAAGTTTTCCAACCTCTTCCTCCACCCCTTCACACACACACACCCTCTCTCTCTCTCTCTCTTTCTCTTCCGTGAGATCATCGACCCTGACCAAGTCACCCACCGCGCTCCCAAGATCGGCCACATCATGCTGCACGACGAGGGCCAGTACGACCCGCCCCTCTTCCACAAGGTCATCCTCGAGTCGGGCGCCCCGACTTCCCGCGCCGTCCGCCCCTACAGCGCCCCCGTCCACGAGGCCCAGTTCGCCGACTTCCTCGCCGAGACGGGCTGCCCGCCCAGCCTCTCGGCCGCCGAGACCTTCGCCCACCTCCGCGGCGCGCCGACCGAGGTCGTGCAGAGGGCCCAGGTCGCCGTGTTCGACAAGTACAACCCCTCGCTGCGGTGGGCCTTCCAGCCCGTCATCGACGGCGACGTCATCCCCCGGCCCCCGATGGAGTCGTGGCGGCTCGGCCGGTGGCGCAGGGTCCCCGTCATGACGGGCTTCAACCGCAACGAGGGGTCCATCTACATCAGCAAGAAGGTGTCGGCGTCGGGCGAGTTCACGCGCTTCTTCGCCGACCTCCTGCCGCTGCTGTCCGAGGAGGACGTCGCGGCCATCGACCGGCTCTACCCGGACCCCCTCACCGTCGCCGACTCGCCGTACGGGGGCGAGCTCGACGGCGCCGGCGCGCAGTACCGCCGCCTCGAGGTCGCCTACGGCCAGTACGCCTACGTCGCGCCCGTCCGGCAGACGGCCGACCTCGCGTCGCGGGCGGCTTCGGCCGAGCCCGTCTACCTGTACCAGTGGGCGCTCGAGAGCTCCGTCCTCGACGGCGCGCGCCACGGCGAGAACATGTCGTACGAGACGTGCGAGCCGGCCAAGATGGGCCTCTCGCCCGCCCAGCGGGAGCTGTGCCTCGCGCTCAACGCCTACGTCGCGAGCTTCGTCGCGGCCGGCGACCCCAACGCCGTCCGCGGCGGCGGCGGCGGGGGCGGCAGCCCCGACAGGCCGGCGTGGGAGAGGTACGTCCCCGACGACCCCAAGGCCATGGTGTTCGCCGAGGAGAACAAGGAGCTCGTCGGCGGCGCCCCGGGGGCCCCGGCCAAGCTGTGTCCCGACACGTGGGCGAGGACGGAGTCGGAGTTTTGGTGGAGCAAGGTCGACCTGTCACAGCAGTGAGGCCGTAGACGGGTTGGTTCAACGTAAACAAATGAGTAAAAAGAGAAAATACAAAGAATGATACCAGCATAAAGTGAGCTCGCCACCTTGACTATCTATACTTGTTATCAAGTTTACGTGTCACTAAGTGGAATGTTGGTTGTCACAAAACAAACAAAGTCTGGGTGGAGGAGTAGAAAAAGTGTTGGTTTGCTTTTCGCAACTAGTAACCAACTTACAGACGTCTTCTCGGGATAGGCGTCGCTGCTTCATATATCGTGAAAAGTGGTACTTGGCCAGCAACAACAAGCAGCCTTGCAAGAGTACGCTTGTCAAGCACCAGGTTTTAAATCAACATGTAGACGGTTATACCATCTCAGGTACAGCAGCTTGTAATTGGTAATTTTCAATCGAGCTTCTCTTAACCAGGCTTCGGTTTGGTCCGTTTGTTTTTGTCGTCGTTCTTTTTTATTAATACCAAAAGGAGTACTCGGTTTACCATGTCATGTGCGTATATACATGTGTTCATCTGCGTATAACTTACAAGCCTAGTTTATCGTGAATTAAAAGGTCTGTAAGCCTACACAGCTAAGCCTTGCAAAATCTACTACATACAACCAGCTTAATACTTCTGCAGTAAGTTTTATTTTCTAATCTTTGTTTCGACATGATAAGAGGACTATTTCCCGAACGTAATGGCCAAACTACTACGTGCACTGTGACTGGGTAATGCATGGGACACAGGAATTGGTTAAATGTTGCCCAGTGCAGGTTTTATACTATCCGCAGAGCACCGAGTACAAAACACTCAACAACCACCGTACTTGCTTGTAGTGACACAGTCATAGTGTTATCCAGTTGTGTGAGACACAGGTGTCTAAATATGAAAGTCGTAGATGTTTACTGCTAGTATTACGTATACGAACCTGCTAGAATTCAAAGTCGTTTCACGTCCCAAAGCAATCGTAAAGACAAGTTGGAGCCGTGCCCACCACTGATCGGTACCCTCTACCAGTTTCCGACCTTGGTCAAGCGGTCAAGCTGCCCGCGACCTTCATCTCCCCCTTGGCCTCTCTGCTGGCCTCTTTGAACTCGACAAGCTTGAGCGGTCGGTACACGGGCTCCCACATCTGCTCCCGTATCCAGTCGTCCAAGTCCTTGTCGTTGTCGGGGATGTCCTTCTCCGTTGCGACGGCCTCCTCGACAGCAGCCTTGATCACGTTCCTCGCGACCCTCACGCTTACATCCCTGACGACGTCGACGCCGGGCAACAGGGGCGCCTTCTGGTCTTCCAAAGCGGGGCTCAGCGACGCGACGCCCTCGACCGCCGCCACGAGCATCTTGTCCGTGACCAGTTTCGCGCGGGACAACACGGCGCCCAGACCGATACCGGGGAAGACGACGGAGTTGTTGCACTCGGCCACCTCAATCTCCACCTCCTTGCCGCCCTCGCCCCAAGGTCCCTTGACTGGCTTGAACGGCGACCCCGTCGCGACGAGAGCCTTGCCGTCGGTCCACTTGTAAATGTCCTCGGGCACGGCCTCGTGCAAGCGTGTGGGGTTGGAGAGCGGGAGGATGATGGGGCGCTCAACGCCCTCGGCCATGGCCCGGACGATTTCTTCAGTAAAGGCTTTGGGCTTGGTGGAGGTGCCGATTAGCACGTTGGGCTTGACGGTTTTGACAACTTCGAGGAGGGAGCCATCTTTGTCCTTCCACTCGGACGAGTCTCGCGCAAAGTCCTTTTGAGCCGTCGACAACTCGCTTTCGGTTGTCAACAGGCCGGGCTTGTCGATCAACCTGGGAGGCGGTTAGCTAGTAGAATGGATATGCTTCGAGAAGGGCGGCAATTTACCAGATATGCTTGGCCGCCTCCTTCTTGTCAACGTTTTTCTCGGCGGCAATAGCATCCCTGACTTGGTCTGCGATACCGACGCCAGCCGACCCGGCGCCAAAGATGACTAAACGCAAGTCGGAGAGCTTCTGGTTGCTCACGTGCAACGCAGCCATGATGGCGGCCAACGTCACGCAGCCTGTCCCTTGCACATCGTCATTGAAGCATGGGATGTGAGGGCGATACTGGTCCAGAATTCTCCTTGCTTGAAACACGGCTGTGTTAGCTGGAATCTGTGTAGGAGTTTGGAAAGGAATTACCATTTGTAAGACCAAAGTCCTCAAAGTGGATATAGGCGCGCGGGTACAGCCTCCTGGCAGCTTTGACGAACTCGTCGACAAAACGGTCATACTCGTGCCCACGTACACGTTTCCGGCGGAGCCCCAGGTAGAGATCGTCATTTAGGAGCTCCTCGTTATTGGTACCGCAGTCCAAGACCACGGGCAGTGTCCTGTTGGGATGCACACCGGCACAAAGCGTAGTCAGTACAAGCTTCGCCACGGAGATCAAGATGCCTCCAACGCCCTGGTCGCCGATACCGAGGATTTCTTCGCCGTCTGCGCTATGCTTAGTCTCTATATGAGTGCCGGGAGGCAATGGGACATACCGGTGACGACGATGTAGTCAATGTCCTCTGGCCGTCCCCACTGAGCGAGGTCGTGGTAGACGCGGTCAATGTCGTTGATGTTGAGGAAGCAGCCGTCGGGCCTCCGGAAGAGGCGGGAAAAGTTCTGGATGGCGTCTCCTTCGGTCGGGGTGTAGACGATGCTGAACATCTCGGGAAGATGCTCCTGCAAGAGCTGTTTTGGCCGTTAGGCGACACGAAACATGGTTTCCCGTGAAGCACCACAGACACAACTTACCCGATAGTACAGCACCTCGTTCTGTTCCTTCAACGAAGTCAGGAAGGTGTTCTTGGCAAGGTCGTCTGGGCGGGACTTGTATTGGTCGTAGGCGCGGTGTAGCTGCTGTTCCAGGGTATCGACTCCCTGCGGCAGCAAGCCCGTGAGGTTGAACTCTCGGCGCTCCTCTCCCGGGAAGGCAGTCCCCTTGTTGAGGTAGGGAGTGTTCAGCAAAGCGGCGCCGGTCACGGCGCAGCTGATGGGGCCGCTGGTGCTCAACGGCAGGTTGGGGAACTTTGAGCCCTTGTGCTCCTTGTTCGGCGCCATGGCATGTGATGGACGGGGCGGGTGTAAGCGGCGAGTCGAGTCGATGCAATGGTGTTGCGAAGACAGCCAGGGATTGCCGAGGTGGCGCCAGAGTAGCAATGAATGAACGATGCCCCGAACTCGGCTTTGACAGGGAAGTCGTCAAATTGCGCGAAGCCGGGTGGTTTAGGACGAGACGACGTGACGGGAACTTGGAAGGGGATGCAGACGTGGAGAGACACTGGATGTGATGAGATGGAACATTTTGAGCTTCCAATCTGTTCCTTTTCCTTGGCAGAAGGAAACACTAAATAAAGGCTGCAAGCTAAGGTACCTAGGTACATACCTACAGTAAGGTACTTACACATGCCCGCCTACCTGCTCACCTAGTGCGTACCTACATGCAAGATGCGAGATGGTGGTAATACGGGTAGTACCTACCTACTACTATGTACGTGTTAGTGCTGTCTGTACGAATACAGGCAGGCGAGAGAGATGCCCGCAAGGAAGGGGCGGGTGCGGTCGGGCGTGAAGAAGCGCGCTGACTGGAAAATGACGTCAACCTCCCTTTTTGAGGAACGAGGAAGGAAGGAGGGCAACACAAAGACAAAATGGGTTACAGCAGCCAGCGCCCGCAAATGCCGCGTCGCGTGGTCCAACCTGCAGAAGAGGGAACCGCCGAAACCGGGTCTCTGAGCTCTCTTCTCTTGGGGGCTGGCTGGCCATGTACCAGCGTAGAGGGCTGGGTTGGGCTGCGTATCCGACACATGTCACGGGTCCTGTGTCATTCATATTCATCCCTCCTCCTCCTTGGACAGCACAGTCACGCATGGAAAAAGTGCAACACGCATTGGTGATATAAATATGTCGGTACGCCTGGAGCCTCGCCCATGTAGGTAAAAGAAAGATGGGCGTGGACTATGATGGTCCTGTTTTCTCTCGCAGCCCGGGGAGGGGGCAAAAAAAAGAGGACGCGCAGGAACGCGAACCCGTTTCTTACTCTCTCCCCGTTCAAGTGGTGTTTCCAGTCCTCTCCAGAATTGCACCGCAAAACGCGGCGCAAGAAGGAGACCCCCGCCGGAGCGAAGACTCGTGAGAAGCCCGAGTGACTGGGTAGATGCTGCTGGTTTGTTTGGCTTTTGCTCTTGCTAGTGACAACTGAGTGACAACTGCACGGCACGGCACGGCATAGCGGCAGAGAGCAGGGAGTAAGGGCAATGAACGATGCCAAATCCTCCCAAGGAGGGGGGAAGTGAGGATATCCTCATGCCGAGGCTCACTTGAGCCCGTCCTGCGTCTGTTGTGCCAAACGCCACCACGCTTGCCATGATGTACCTGTCTGTATTCATCGCGAAACAGGGTGTGCCGGTGCCTGCCTAGGTAGTGTGTGCGTGAAGCAAAAGATGGCCGGCGGCGGTTTAAGAAGGAAAATTTCTCTTTCGGAGTTTTACGGTGTGAGAAACCCCAATATTACATAAGCAGAGGGGGACGGGGGGGAGGGAATGAACTTTCAACGAACCCCTGACAACCGGGGTGTTGCATCTTCTGGGATGGAACGTGAAAGTGGTGGAGACACGGCACGTGCATCTGGCGCCGGCTGGGGCTCCCGCGCCGTGTAAGTCGATTTCCAGATTGCTACCTATGAACAGGGAAGGCGGCCAAGGCCACCAAGCAAGCAGCAGCCGGCCAGCGGTTATTGAAGTTCACGTCAACTTGAACAAAACACGGCAAAATGTACAACAGCATGGGATTGGAACACCATATAGATTCAATAATAAGTATCCCACTTTCTTGCGTATGTTCCTGCGTGGCAAGCATCGCAGAGAAAGAGGAAGAGCCTGGGCTCATGGCGGGCATCAAAACGAACCAACAAAGGAGCATGTCGCCCAAGGAGATGGATATTGCGCATCACCCGAGGACATGCAACAGGCCGAGCTGATTGGACCATTGGAATTTGATGGCAGCGTCCGCAGCCGTCCATTGTCTACTATATGGATCAAGGAAGCGGTATACCCGAACACCCAAGCATAATCATTCCCATACACACACACACATACACACAATCCCTGACCAAGTCAGTCGCTCTCTTCAGATCAGGCCAGCCCGGGCTGCCTCGCCGCCGCCGTCCTGGACGAGATCGTCCATTCTCCTCTTGCCCTTGCCAATGCCTCCCTCACCGACCCCCATCCTCCTGGCGACGTATCTCTGCGCAACGATGCCGACGGCGAGGCCCAGCAGCTCCTCGACCCACTCGGCAACCCACTCGCGGGGGTCGACGCCGCCGCTCTCGACAATCTCGCGGATCTCGTCCGGAATCGACTGGTTCAAAGAGGGCTCCTGGCCGTCTTCGCCGCTGGCGGGCGTCAGCGGGTTGGAGGCGTCCAGCCAGCTGATCCACTTGGCCGGGATGGACTGGCTGATGGTCGAGAACTCGATGTCGTGCACCGGGTCCAGGCAGAAGACGGCGAAGCAGACCATGTCGTCCGCCTCGTCCTGCTCGGCCACGGCCGAGGCCTCCTTCGCCTTCTCGCCGGCCGCCGTGCGGGCAAAGAGGGCCGAGTCGGACGTGGTGCCCACCGCCTGGATGGCAAGGAACAGGTCGGAGCTGCGCACGGGGTTGTCCTCGCTCAAGGGCTCCGTGGCCCGCACTCTGGCTTGCTCGATTCCTCCGTGGGCACCAAAGTACTCGTTGGCGTAGCCCTCGGCGCCGGCACGGCAAAGCTTGGTGCCCTCGGTCAGTCCCTTGATCAAGCCGAGGTCTCTGGGAGAGTCGGACTGTCTCCACCAAGGGCCGTCTCGCCAGCCCGCGCCGCTGTCGTTGGAGTATCTGCGGCTGGTGTTCTCCTGGCCGCGCTGGATGACCATCAGCTCGCCGCCCTCCACCTGGGACATGACGCGCGAAAATGTGCCGTAGATCAAGGGGTCGAGCGAAGGGTACCCAACCATGTCGTGGGCGATGTGGATGAGCAGCCGTTCATGGGAGCTGATGGGAGGAGCAATGGTATGGAGGATGTTGGTGAAGGTCGGGAGTGCCTGCTGGCGGAGGTTGTCTCCTGAACAAACGTCGTCGTTAGCAACCGATTGCGCGCACCAGTGGCTGGGGGCGGTTGAAGCCCGTAGCCGCCGAGACGACGAGACGAGCGCCAGTGGTACGGTACTTACCAAGAGCCCTAAGGCCACCGACGTTTCCTCGCACCTGCTCGGCCCACTTCTTGGCCTCCTCGTTCTTCTGGATCTCCTTGACGGCGGCCTCTGCCTGTTTCATGGCGGCGGTTGCGGTGTTGAAGATGCCTCCCCACCAACCGCCGCCGCCGCCAGCGGGAGCGGCGGGGGCAGCAGGGTCTGACGCGGCGGCGGACGAGGGCTGTTCGGCGGGCTTCTTGTCGGGCTCCTGTAGATCGGAGCTCGTGGCGCTCGGGGTGAAGCTCGCGCGGAGCGATCGGGCACTGTCGGTGGACTTGCGGGGGGCGGCGGACTTGTCGTCGATTGTAGGGGTCGCGGAGCGCTTGGGGAGTCCCTTGGCGGCGGAATCCTTGAGACGGGGCGTGTGCGGACGGGAGGGCTGCTCCAGGTCCTTTTCGAGCTCGGCCAAGATGTCTTGGTCGGCCATGGCCTTGGAGGCGGCGGTGGTGGGCTTGTTGGGCTTCTTCTCGAGCGACTTCTTGGGGGCGGCATTGTCGCCGATGCCCTCGAACAGGTCGTCGATATCGTCGCCAGAAGCGGCAGACTTTGTCTTCTTGGAGGCCATGGTGGGCGGGCGGGCGGTCGGTGTCGACGTGTTGATGTGGTGGTGAAGTTGTTGCTTGCGGGGCAGACGTCACAAGCTGGCCGGCGCAGTCAAATAAGGCAAGGTAAGTAGGTACGTGCAGCAAGTTGTACAGTGAGTGAGTACCTAAGTAGGTAGGTAGGTAGGTAGGTAGGTAGATAGGTAGATAGGTATGTAGTGAAGTCGGCAAGCTGAGTCAGGCAGCGCTAGGGGCCACCAAGGAAGAGGCGGCTTGAAACAAGAGGTTGAAGTACCTAACAAGAGATACCTAGGTACAGACAGGGCAGGGCAAGCCACTCGGACAGTCGAGGTGAGAGAAACGAGAAGGATATATCCGAGGGCACGACGCGGCGATGTTATCTCTGGATGTAATGAATTTAATCGAGGTTGCACACGGTGGTTGATGCAAGATTGGAGCGAGCGAGTTGAGTACATACATACAGTCAGTAAGTACCTACCTACGGATACACACTACGGATATAGCAACAGTACAGTGAGTGCACTGCTAGAGGCGCTGGCAGCTGGAGACATGCATTATACCTATCATCAGGGACGATGGACGGGGACATGCATCAGGTGGAGAGATGAGAAGGGGGGGGCTAGTCCCGATCGGGAGGAGAGCAGATGCGTGTTCTCTCATTGGCTGTAGCCCCCGGCTGCAAATGTAAAAAAGCGTATAGTGTGGGGGGGGTTGGTAGGTATTAGTGTCCGTCTGAAGTGGCCATTTGACCTGCTGTTCTTCCCAGGGGCGGGCAATGCAATCTGTGATTACCTAAGACACTCCCTACCTAGGTACCTGTAGGTGTCTGTATCAAGGCACCCAGAATCATATTTTCAGTGGGTAGCCTAGCTGTAGCTCCCCTATAAGCGACCTTGCTTCGGAGGACCTTGCGTGCACTAATTCTTACCTGCCTCAGCCCAGAGTGTAATATTGCAAGGTCGTTGACAGCGAGTGAGTGAGTGCTACACGGGGAGGAATTACTGACTGACTGACTGAGTAACTGGCTGGCTGGCTGGCTGGCTGAGAACCGTGGTACGTACCCCCTTTTCATTCATTCTACAGGTACCTACCTATTTTATTTATTTTAGGTGTCTCTTCTCTGTCTTTCGGCCAGGAAGGAAGGAAGAAACCATCCATCCAATCCCAAAGGGGCCCAGTTGTCGTGCCTTCCGTGCCCTTGCCTTGCCTTGCCTTGCCGGCCTCGTCTGTCTGTCTTGTCTGTCTGTCTTGCCGTGTCAATCAATTCTCCTCTACTTCTTACTCTGCTCCCTCTGCTTTGCATTATTGCTTTGCTCTTCTTGCTCTGATCTACATTTTTCTTAACCCCTAATCTGTTACTTACTCGCCCCAGAACGGAACGAACAGCAGCCTGCCTGTCCATTTTAATCAGTCGTCGTCGTCGTCGTCGACGTGGTCGTGGACAGGGTCCCCGGCCGGCAAAATTCAGAATTGCAGCAGGCCAACCAACCCAAGACCGACAAGCCTCTCTAACCTCTCTCTCACTCTCTCTCACTCTCACTCATTCTCTCTCTTCCTCCTGCTCCACTCCACTCTCTCGGTCCCTGCCTGCCAGCCTGCCAGCAACGCAACGGACGGACGGCCATCTCAGCAACAAGACCGGAACGGGCCACCAACAACCAAAAATCACTACTTTTTCAATCCCAGATATCCCCCATTGCCAGCCACCTGGCCCAAGGGAAACCGCCGTCGCCATCTTCTCCTCTTCTCTGTCTTTCTCCAGACGTCCTTTTTGTTTGCTCTGCATATCGCGCTCGTCGTCCTTGGCTGGGCCCTATTCCGCCATCCATCCATCCACCAGCACCAAAGGAGAGAAAGCAGCTCTCTCTCTCTCTCTCTCTCTCTCTCCTTCTCAGCAGCCTACCTACCTACCTACCTACCTAATACCTAGGCACAGGCACAGGCACACACACACAACACACACACAAACACACACACACACACACACCACACGCACACCACGCGGCACAGACAGGCTTAGTCCGGTCTCTCTCTTCTCTCTCATTCACCACCTCAGTCAAACCACATCACCACTTGCATCGATTCCGGTTTTGTCCATACCTCACCTCATCCGCCGATTCCTCTCCCTTCTCTCCCTTTGCTGCCCCAACCCATCCACGCCGCCCGCCCCAGGCGATTTCCCCTTCGGCCTCATTTTCACCGCCCGCCACTTATTCAGGAGCCGTATCTCCGTTTAACTGAATGACTTCTTTCCCTCGTCCGGCTTCTTATTCCGGCACCACCTTATCACCATCAACAAACCCAAAAATATATCCATCTCCGTAAGCCACCTCGCCTGTCTAATTTTTTCATCCCCTCATCACACGGCCTCTTCACCTTCAAACGCCATGGACCAGCGCTCTCGTAGCAGCCGTCCCAATCGTCGCAAAACTCTTCCCACCTCCAGCATACAGTCTGATACCAGCGCCGGCGCCGAGTCTGCCTCAACCATCATGACGCGCTCACCTCCCGTTGCTGCTTCTCGCACCCCCCAGACTGCGCCGCCAAACCGTCGCACCGTCAAAGTCATTCCCGTAAACAGCCCCTTCAGCCTCCGCTCCTCTCCATCCACCACTGCCCCCGGCCCTGGCAAGACGGCCCTGAGGAAGAAATCTCGTGCTGGCTTTGACGGCCCCGCCGACGAAGACGACGAGGCCTACCGCAAGGGCCCTCACACTTTGCGGAAGCGTGCCAAAATCGATTACTCGGCCGCCGACTTTGAGGACGAGCTGCCAGAGATTGCCATCCCTGCTCCTCGTGCCGCCACCCGCAAGAGGCGCGCTGACAGTGAAGTCGCCGACGACGAGTACTCTACTCCCGCTGCTCAGAAGCGCCGTGCCACCTCGCGAGACTTTTCAGCCGCCAGCGCCGCCGCCGCTGCTCGCCGCCGGACCCCGGCCCGCAGGAGCGTCGTTGAGCCACAGTCCTTTCACTCTCAGCAATCAGACGAGGACATTGTCAAGGACACCATCGAGGTCGTCGGCGACTCTTCCGACCTCGTGAGTTCTGATGATGCCTCGGACCATGACGACGACGACAAAGACCACTCGGGTCGTGTTTCCCTACCCGAGAAACATGAGCAGCCCTCTTCCCCAATCCGCCGCAGGACCCTGAGCGTCCAGCAACTCATGTCCCCCGCCAACCAGCATGTCGTCAGTCGCGACAGGCACTCAAGCCTGGCTCAAGATGTCTCGGCCGTCGCCTCACCTTCTGCTAGGCCCTCTGGTCCCGTCATGGCACATCCTCGGCCCATTCGCTTCAACCACGTTACCATCATCAACAGCCCTGGTTCGCGCCCAGAAGTCGACCCGCTACCTACCCACCGCCCTGAATTCGCCAAAGACTTCTCATTCCAGCCCAAGCGAGAAGCCAGCTCTCCCGTGCGTCCGACCGAAAGCCTGCCGCAGAGGACGACCCTGCCGGAAGCGGCGGCTGAGTCGGCCTCTCGGCCAACTGAGGGTTTCGGCTCACAAGAAAACTCGGCTCCGGCCGTCGCCGAGAACCATGCTGCCGCCACCACAACCAACAGCGACCATGTAACTGTTGCACGACCTCTCGAGGAGGCACCACGGCCTGCACCTAAGCGAGACACTCATGGAGAAGTCGTCAATGGCCATGTCGAGGCCACTACGTACGACCTGCCGCCTCATCAGCAGGCACAAAGCTCTCAGCCTCCTGCTGCTGCGATGCACAGCACTGGAAGGCACCATGTCGACGCTGCCGAGTCATTCAGTACCCAGCCTGAGAAATCATTTCAATCCAAAGATGACATGGACGTCGACGCCTCGGAAGAGTCACCCGCAGCAGATGTGCAGCACGGCGTTGCTGTCCAACCACCAAAGGCCGCGTCTCCGCGGCCCACTTCCGTTCCCAAGAGAACGAAAAAACGTTATGCATGGTCCCACCTTACTCCCTACATCGACGGCGAATACGTCACCCACTCCATTTACCCCGTCGCGGTTGAGGCTTCGGCACCGGCTTCCGTTGCTGACGCTGCCGACGCTGGCGGCGACACGGAGAATGCCGACGACGCAGCGTACCAGGCCGACCCAAACGCCGACTACAAGCAGGTCGAGGCCGACCCGGACGAGGACGGGAACGCGGACGCGGAAGGCGAAGGCGATGATGTCGACCGCGACGCTGAGCACGACGACGATCTTGCGCCCGACAGCCAGGGCCAACCGCTGTCCCAAGGTTCTGCTTATAACTCTGCGGCCCCTACTCCTGCCCTCACGCCCCGTCAAGGCTCGCCGGCGCTGCCCGCTGCCATCACCGGTACGAGCACGCCGGCTCCGCTCATGCCCAAGCAACGCTTCCGCAAGCAGTACAGGTTCAAGAAGATTAGAGATCTCAACGAGTTTGCTGCCTACCTGAAGGACACAAAGGAGCTCTCGGACGAGGAGCTCTGGTATCTCCTGGAGAAGGCTAACGAGTGCCTCGTCGCCTATCAAGAGGAGTACAAGAAGTGCACCAGGATCGTCGACGATCAAGAGAACGCCCAGCGTCGAGCCGCTCAAGACGCCGCCTTCGAAAAGAAGACGGCCGACCTGAACGCCTTCGCCAAGGTGGACTCGTACATTGAGAAGGACTTTGAGGTGCAGGGCTCTCGGGCCACCATCAAGGAGAAGGATGCGGGGATTCTCGATCAACGCTGGCAAGACAGGATCATGGCAAACGCATACGGCTTTGAATATGACCCTCACCCCAACAAGATCGGCAACCAGGACCCCGGCGCGCAGAGAGAGGGCGGTGGTGAGGGAGGCCGTCAGCTCCGAAGCCAGCCGCAGGCTAGCGCCAAGGCGGCCGAAGGCGACGGCGTCATTGTCTCGGGCAAGAGAGCCCGCAACCCCCCGAAGTTGTTCGACGGTGTGTTACAAGACGACCACCGTGCAGCGACTCCCGGAAGCAACAAGCCCGGCCCCAGGAGAAGAGGAAGGGCCGCTGCCGCAGACAAGGCCGCCTCGCAAGAGCAGGAGCCGGATGAGCCGGAGCCCCAACCACCCTCGCCACCCAAGCCCGGACCGAGGAAGAGGGGACCAAGAGGCAGGAAGTCCGCCGTGGTCGTGTCTGAGCCCGGTTCGCCTGTGCCCGAGGAGGAGGATGACGCCGTCGCGCCTCCCGAGCCAGAGCAGACGCAGCCCCCCAAGCGTAAGCGTGGGCGCCAGCCAAAGTCGGCGGCCGTCGTTGTCGAAGAACCCGAGCCAGAGGAGCCAGAGAAGAAGCCGGCCGCGAAGCGTGGTCGCGTGGCGAAGAGACAGAGCAACGGCCATGTCACCACTAGTACACCTGAGACGACTGACGAATCTCGACCCACCTCGTCGTCCTCCAACGCCACCATCTCGGATGACGGTTCTACCTATGGGCTGCGCCAGAACAAGCGGCATCGGAACTGGAAAGAAGAGACGGTCGTCGACGAAGAGGAACCGGAGCCGGAACCTCTGCCAAAGAAGTCTCGCATCATTCGTATCAACCGGAAGCAGAGCGCGCCAGAGCTCGCCCCCAAGAAGACGGCGTCGGAGAAGATCCTCACAGAGCTCCACGACTTCTCGACGTCGTCGAATCCGCCCGACTCTCCTCGTCTGACGGTGTCCTTTAAGCTCATAGGGAAAGACCACTGGACCCTCAAACCTGCAGCATCCCCGCGCCAAACCTCGACCGACGTCAGCGAGTACAACCTGGCGACGCCCCGGCCAGCGCCAGTCTCTGCGCCCGCGTCCGCAAAGTCCTCGGCGCCGCCAAGCCAAGCCGGAGAGGAGAAGGACTACTCCACCATGACCAAGTCCGAGAAGATGTCGGCGTCGATGAAGAGTAAGTTTTGTTCGCAGCGGTCCAACCCTGTGCCCGATCAGATGTCGCTAACACCCGTCACAGAACGATGGCTCAACGGCAGTATGCAGGGTGCCGTCAACAAGAGAAAGGCAACCCTCGCTGCGAAGAAGCAAGCAGCCGCCCTTGCCGAGGCTCAAGCCGCCCAAGCCGCCCAGCAAAAGGCCTTGTCGTTCCAGCAAATCGGACCCTTCCCCGTGGGGCCGAGTAAGTAGATGCGGTTCACAGGATACCATATCATCATATATTATACCACACCATACCGTCGTGAGACGGCACGCATGTCCGCCACGTCGAGGGAGGCAACAAAAACCACACGAACCCCGCCGAGATTGAACAGGCGGTCATGAAAGCTATGAACACCATTACCACCAGCATTGATGCTTCTGCTCCCGGAGCCTTTTTTTTTTTCCAACAGTTACCTAGCATTGTATACCCATTCGCATGACGACAGTCGCGTCCGAATGCCATGGGCAGACGGGTGAAGCAAACACGGACGGCCTGCATCTGCAACACTTTAATCATTTTTTTGTCCAATTACACACAGCAAGGGCTTTGGGAGGCTTTCTCTCTGTAACCATCAGCATCAGGAAGCGAGGGCATCCAATTCCTTTTCCTTTTTATTCTTTGACCTTGGGGTTGGAAATCAAAAAAAGAGCGTACGGATATTGCATCGAACGAACGGACGGACGGACGGACGGGCCGTAAAGCCCACTCTTTCCGAACAGGAAGAGAATCACAGGGGCCATTTGCTTCGTCGTCTGAATTTTTTCTTTTTCTTTTTCATCTTGTGTTTTATTTCTTCCCACTTTTCTATTTCTCCTTGGATCCCTGCCAGCGAACACGGCTTCGTCGTTATATATTGACTCGACTCTGAAAACCGGTTCAGAAACGGGTATTCCAAGTCTTCTGACGACAAGAAGATGGCGCGTGCTGTCCCTCACTCGACCTTGACGGCATGGTGGATGAGGAATACGCCCTGGATTCTTGGGAAAGATGCTGTCGAGACGCCCCTAAGACGTGGGCGGCGTTGGAAGCGGTCTCGGATGGAGGGAAGGTGATAGAGTGCATACTTTTCCGGCAATTGATATTGATGTCGAAAACACAATTTGATGACGATGCAATGAACGGCGAGACGTACCGTGGTCTATGTACCGTACCGTAGGGGATGGATGGCACGGCCCCGCCATCATTTGTCTATTACATGAATCAACAGTCTCGCACGACGACGAGATGCCCTCGCCGATGTGGGTTTTGTTGTCTTCCCTGCGTACCGGAACACTTTGGTTGGACCTGACCCCCCACGATGACGGGCGAAGGGCGATTGATGGATGAGGAGAAGGCGAACGTCACTGGGCTAGCTAGCTAGCTAGCCAGACAGGATAGACAGCATGCATAACTCTACACTTGGTTTAACCCCATATCTTCACCCCTCCAAACTCTTAAGCCTTGCATCCACAGGGTACATCCAAACGTAACAAGATAAGAACCCGCGTGGCCATTACTCGCCTCCAATCCTCGAAGGATGCCCTGGCTAGAAAAGGCACTTCTGACCAGTGACGCTCTGCAGGCACAAGGCGGGCGGTTAGTAGAGCCCAACGCGACGCACCGCACCGCCAAAGTCGCTATACGCCCTACACACCTCCTTCAATAGATGAGATATCGGACAGCATCGGTGCGGCTCTTGGTAGGGACTCACTGCGTTTTTAACCCACCACGCGGGCGTCACAGTGCTTTTCACCCTTGACCGATCGCCTCATGACGTATGTAGATTGATATATGCTGTTCTGCCGTCCGCCATCGTCATCCTATTCCGCTGACACGACTCTCAGAAGTTCATCGGACGGGTGGTTTGGGAAGAACCAAAGTCCTACATCGCCGGAATGCATCTCACGTAGGAATTGATCCCTGGGTCAGTCGGCGAGGAGGATCGGCTCCCCCGCCCCCCCTTTCTGCTCCAGGCAAACAACCTGTTGTGCCGCCAGGACATACTGAAGTTACGTTTTCTCGCGCTCGGTTCCTCGCGAGGTCGCCAGGTACATGATAACAGTGATACGGTTAGAAAGAGGCCACCAGGACATACGAATGGCCCGGCCACCGCCTTCTCGCCTACTGGCAAAATGCAGGATGTGTTTTTAGGTTTGGATACTACTTGTTTACTTTTCCCCCATTATTGCGGG